>OLKM01002899.1:0-50805 GCA_900291075.1 Melanogrammus aeglefinus | reverse complement strand
TCAAAAACCTAAAGGACGGCAGAACGTCATTAATCAGAAGACAACTACACAAAGAGGTTACTTTTCAAACTCTCTTTAAAGGAAAATGGCAAATAGGTGAACTGTGCCAGACATGGTTTTGCTCTACTCCCCTTCAAAAGGACACGTGTTTTGGTTCTCGCATGGTAATTATTTGGGAACAGTGATAAGTCCATTAGACAGCAGGCTATTGTGACTGGAAAATGCTTGCTGCTCGCCTGGAGTGAACATGAAGGGACAGAGAGCCAACGACAGGCTATGGTGCCTATGTTACACCACTGTGCTTGATTGCTTGGGGTATAAGAGTCAGAACTTAAAAAACAATTGACAATGATGTGAATATTGGGACCCGGATGTGTTAAAGGGGTGGTTTGCAGTGGTTGAAGTTTTTAGCGGGCGAGGACTGCCTTTCAGGGGACCACAGCGAAGTTTTTGGAGCAACAGTACATGGAAAACTTTGGGGTGTGCTGGAGTTATTTAGGCGAGTTGGATTCTTTTTTGAAGCGCATATTGAAAATATGGGAATTGCTGGGGTGAAGTGAACGCCATCGTGACTCTCTCAAAAACATGCCTGGAGTTTAACTTGAACTTTGGGAGGAACAGGTCCTCGACAGAGAGTCATCAGTCTCAGATGAAACAGTGGCAAATACTTCGTCATTGTTGATTCCACTCCTGATGTTTACGCCACATCGACCAATTCACATTCATCATGGATATGTGTCACTGATGGCTGCATCGCAGACGACGTTTTGTGAGGTTTCTTGCAATCAGAGTCATTCGGTAGATCACATTTGCCGGTCTGTTCTTTGGTGTTTTTACAAGACATGGACATTGATATCGTAAGTAAACTGCAAGAGGCAATGTTTTCTACGACCATGGCAGCCAACTGTCTGGAGTTTTACATGGCCTACAAGCGCATTAAGGAGATTAATCCTTTTAACAGGTGAGGTACTCTTGCGCTGCACACACGCTCAAATTCTATGGGAATACACAGTTGTTACTGCGCCTGAGACGGCAGGGAATTTTTTAACTTTGTGCAGACACATTTTAATTTTTTTTCTCCAAATCCACCTCCCGCTGCGCAGAACAATCACAGCAGGTTGTAGACGCCAAATAGACACCCACAGGATCAGAGACTTTGAAAGTCTTTCAGCACTAGATTGGTCAGCTAACGCGCAAGCAACAAAGCACTGCACCTGACTTTACGCCAGAATTCAGGAGTCCTGCACAAGATTAAGTAATGACACCAACCAAAGTCTTACTACACGGTGATTGAAGTTCCGCGGCACTGGTATTCAAAATGGAACAACTAGAGAATTTGCCGTTCTGTGTAATGTGTGGAACAACATCCTGAAGCGATTCCACAGACCAGCGCTAGCCTTTACATGCAGGTTTGAACTGGATTTTGTAATGCTGTTCATTTGGTCAGTCCATTGAGAGATTACGTCGCAGTCTCCGGGATGATTTTGACAGTTTGAAAGTGATGCAAAAAACATGTCTCCAACTTTTGTTCCCAATCTACCAAGTGACACACAGAGACAGAGAAAGGGAAAAGACAGGCAATGATCCACTACTGAATCTGGACTGTAGGGCATTCTGGCAGAGACAAATTAAAAACACTGTTTTCATTGCCGTAATAGATCGTTCTTGTTGCGAGCTGGATAGGAGGTTATCACTCCTTACAAATAATTCGCAGACCTTCGGGTTTTGAATGAGATCCCATCTATTTCACAAGCATCTTCGTTACAAGAGCAAGCTAATCTGCAGAGAAAAATAATGCAGGTGATCTGAGGTATGAAATCGTACAATTTAGACTGTATCAAAGGAAAATGAAGACACAGCGCTGTTGGCAACTTATACGAGGAAGGAACACTACCAGGCAGTTGTTTCCTTCAATGTTGACATTGCGCTCAGGCCTGTTTATGACTCTACCAGTTAAGAACGCCAGTGATGGAGCGCTCTTTTTCCAATTGGATTAATCAAAAAACAGGCTTGAATCCACAAATGGGCCAAAAGAGACTAACCACTTGTCTTTGGATGTTCATTTTGAACCGATGTTTTTTTTCTTCCCGGAAATTGGAATTTCAAAGCTGCTGTCCATTAAAGGACTTCTCTGCCAGAAAAAGTCTCGAGAAAGAAAAAAATTTAAAGATAGGAATCTGGAAAAAATTCAAATCTGAAATATGTACATATTTTGCTCTGCTGCTGTTTTCAATTATTGCTGTTATGCTGTTGCTTTGCATGGAGCTGCCTGCCTGTGTGTATATTTAATGCTTTGGGGTTTTTATACAGGGTTTGAGTAGCCTCTAGCACAGTGGTTTTGTGTTTGAGTAGCTAGTAATAAGGATGTTGTGATTTTGTCTTTAGAGGGTGTTTCTGTACTGATGCAGTGTTATATCTGAACTGTTTTTGTTTTTAGAAAAAGTGGTTAACTTGCAGATGAATTGTGGAAAGTAGCCTAGGGAAAGTATGTTTGCTTTGCTGCTGTTAATGGTTTGTGTGCTGTGGTGGCACAGGTCAACAGTAACAATTAATATATATATATTTAGCCTGATTAAAAGAGCGACTTATATGCATGGGCCCTCTGCTTGTTTTGTCATCTTGTATGTTTGGATTTCTCATCTAGCTTTGATGTGTGTGTTCATTTTTGTTGGCAACTACTTGAATAAATATATAGAGAAACACTTACTGTTTTGGCTGTGTTGTGTGATGCAGTTTCACCTAGAATTTATAATGTGGGCCATTTATTGCATACATTAATTTTCCGGTAAAGCATACAGTAGGGGGGGCCCCACACAAAGAGTAGCCTTAGGGCGCATGAACCCACTTTATCCTCCTCTGACCGGGGAGCACATAAGACCTCAAAAAGCGGGAATGTGCAAAACCACAACAGCTTAATCAAAAACTAATTCCCTTTAGATCAAGCCAAGGCGATGATCAAGAGAAAAAAGTGAGTCCGGCCAAAGACTCCGGCCCCCAATCCGTCCTCATGGATCCATGAAGAGCGAAGGGGAAGAGCCAGAATAAACACGGTTTTTCCATTAGGTCCCCCGCCACACCGGGGGCGGAGCTACGAAGTCCGGACTCCCCAAATAAGGAGCTTCTCTCGTCCGTTCGTTTTTTATTTAAAACACGGCGGGAGTGCCACACTGGCAGGACAAAACCAACTACCGTTCAATTGGCCGAGCCAAATAGGAAACCGCTCTACTCCGCCGCTTTCCATTTGAAAAACAGCAGGAGAGAAATACTGGCGGATAAGGGTCCCTCAACCCACCGTAGAAGGGACACCGGACTTCCAACACAGGGTTGCCGAGTGAGCCCCTGGACATGTCTAACATGTTAAAAACGGACAAAGGGTGCCGCGGTGGAGGACCAGACACGCAGGCGGCGCAAATGGTCCTCTGAGCAGAGCCGTTCGAAGCAGGCCACACGCCCCGGGCGAGTGAGCCTAACGCCCAATGGTGGCGCTAAGTCCTGTCGAGCATAGGCTAAGCAATACACCTTCACACTATATCCAGCGAGAAAACCGCTGTTGTTTAGAGAGCGCGCGGCCTCTGCTAGCGTCCGCTATATCACACACAAACAACTGTTGTGTGGAGCGGAACGCGGGCCGGGCATTTCACATACATGCCAACGCCCAGCGCCACGCACCGGGCACAGGAGATGCCACTTCCGCCTCTGCCCTCACTAAGAATGAGGGCGGGCGGGGAAAGAGCCTTAAGCATAATATCTCTCGACCGGAAAAGAACTATTAATGTTCTTAGGAGGAAGCGCAGGGATAAGGTCTGAGCAGCGCAAAGGAGCTGTCCCTCGTTAAGCAACAAGCAGCTCGGCTGACAGAGACAGAGCGGTCAGCTCACAGGCCCGCTTGGCAGAAACCAAAGCCAATAAGAGCGCCGTCTTTAAAGGACAGGGCATCCAAGGGGCCTGAAGACAGAAGCTCGAAAGGTCCCTGGACAAACCCGCCCACAACACGGTGGGGGAGGTCCCAGCGTGGTGTAAGCACGGCGAAACAGTCGCGAAAACGCCGTCTAGCCCCACGCAAGAACCTCTTGACTGTGGATGGCTGAAAGATCGTCCACCCATCATTGTCCCGCAATGGCCAGCCTGAAACAGCTGCCGGCATAGACCCTTGATAGTGGAAAAGACCAAACCCTTCTCCAATAAGTGCTGCAGAAAAAGCAAGCACGCTTCCCACCTCGCATAGTGGATGGAACAGCGGTGGTTCCTGTCACACCAATTCAGAGAGAGGCGCACCACTTCTCCGCATATGAGGGGAAGAAGTAGAAGGGCGCACGAGCACCCTGGATAGTGTTTGATAACGCGCTTCAGGCAAACCTTTGCCCTGCAGGATCAACCTCTCAGGAGCCAGACCCAGCAGCCGTCCCGATACATCGGGCGGGTGGTGCACCGTCGGCCGATGGGCCTGCGAAAGCGCATATCCGGCCTGAACCGGTACCGGCCTACGGGCGTCACGTGCGCCGTCCGTGAGAGCGCCGCCAAGCGCATCTGGAAACCACAAGAGCTGAACGGTTCTCCGGAGCCACTATAATCAAGGACAATCTTCTCCTGTCTGACCCGTTCCAGAAGAAGGAAGGATCCAGCTGGAGCGGAGGAAAAACGCATACAAGGAGAACCCCGAGGCCAAGGTGTGTGCGCACAAGACAGCATCCACCCCCCAAGGGGGAAGATCCGAGGGTTGAGAGAGAACCACAACCTGCAGTGTGTGTTCTCGCCTGCACGTGAAACAGGTCCACCTGAGCCGTCCCGAACCTCCTCTGCCAGATCAGTCTGACAATGTCGGGATGTAAACCGCCACTCGTCGCGCGGGTACGTCCGGGACGCCCGGCGAGACATGAGGTCCGCCCCAGAAGTTCTGTGCGCCCGCGATATGCAGGGCCCTCACGACTGAGGAGAGTACTGATGAGCCCCAAAGCCAGAGCTCGACCGCGCCCTCTGGTGGAGAGCAGAGGAGCGCACTCCGCTGTCTGTTTATTATAGCGTACGCCGCTGCCGACACACTGTCTGTCCTGATCAGAACGTGGGCAGCCACCGCACCAGGTGAAAGAAATGCAAGAGCACTTTCCCTCACAGCGACGAGTTTCCAGCACATTTATATGTGGACTGTAGGGGGCGTGTGCCACTGCGCCTCCCACGCGGTGAGAGGCAACGTTCCTCCCCAAACCGCGTCAACGAGGCGTCCGTGAAAGTCCACAATCGTAGGACGTCACTAGCGTCTCTGCTCAGGGGAACAACCCTGAGAAGGGCGGGGGGGGTCTTCCCAATATCCCAGGTCTGGCGACGACTGAACGGGGTAGGAGGAGCATCCTGAACTACTGTGTCGCACGGGTTCCAACCACTTGGCGAGGCAAACACCGCGCTGAGTCTTGCGAATAAAGGAGCAGACCCAGGGGTACCCACGCGGGATGGGCGGCTGCCATCAGCCCCAACAGGCGCATGGTGGGACTCGCTGTCATGGCGGTTTGAGTCCAGGCAAAAGCCCCAGGTAGACTATCTGCTGGCCGGTGAGCGGGAAGCTTCCTTCTCCCAGTTGATGCAAACCCCAGGAAAGGAGAGATGGTTAATCACCGTCATGGTGTCCCTATCTCGCAGCTTCCTCTTGAGTCGCTTCAGAATAAGTAGGTCGGTCTCGAGGTAGAAGAGAACCCTCTTTCCCTGACGCCTGAGCGGTCCCCAACCGCCGTCTTCCCACACACTTCGAGAACGTGCGCGGGGCCAGGGAGTAGGCCGAACATGGCAGGCACTTGGTACTCGTACCGTCAGCCCACCACCCATAAAGGCAAAACGGAGAAACTTTCCTGTTGCGCCTGCCGAACACAGGGACGTGGAAGTAGCATCCTTGAGATCCAGGGATGTGAACCAGTCCGCCCCGCTCCTCACACATCGATACGATAGTGAGCATTCTGAATTTTCCTCAGCGGCAACGAATCTGTTGAACCACGAGAAGATCCAGAATAGGTCTCATCTCCCCTGACTTCTCTTGGAACCTCAGGAAGTAGCGGGAGTAAAAAACCTAGGTGTTAACTCGTGGGGGGGGGGACAACGACAGTGATGGGCCCCATCTCAAGAGACGGGCACCTCTGCTTGCCAGGAGCGTGCTTGCCGCTGGGTCCCATAGCCTGGTCTCCACCAACCCCATAAAGGGTGGGGGACGGCGGCTTGAACTAAATTGGTATGACCATCTCAACGTGTTGTCCAACCACGATGGTAAAACGCACGCGCTTCTAGCCAACACGCATAGCGGTCGGAGAGGAGGGCGAGGCTGACACGCTGAGGAACGCTGTCCAGGGAATAACCCGTAATTCCTCGGCCCCTATCGCCTCCACCAGGGTTGGGAGGGTTACTTTAAAAATGTAGTCCGATACAGTTATACAAATTACCTGTTTAAAAATGTAGTCAGTCACGTAATCGGCAATCCAAGTACCACATATTAAAGTAATGTAACTTGATTACTTTACGTTACTTTTGGATTACCTCAATCAAATGCAAATAAAGACAGAAAGAAGAAATGTCCACAAGATGACTTTAATTCTGTGTGTACAACAGAACACATAAATATAACTCGAAAACTGTAAAACAGTTTTACAAAGCAAATATAAAATCTGCTTCCTTTAAAATCAGGGAAACGGGTCAGGACCCAAAAAAGAGAGGAAATTTCTCGGGGGGGGGGGGGGGGGGGAAAGTCAATTTTCAGTAGTTCAAACCCCAACCAAGTATTGGAGCGCGTATATAGATGGACATAGTCGTTTTCTGAAGGCCAACATCTTTGTATAAAAGATGCTTAAAAAAAAATCCGTTTGCAATATTTTCCACTTTTGGAGATACTGATTTTTGTAGGTCTATCTAGTCACTAAATGTTAGTCATATAATTGCATTATTAGTATGTCACATAAAGTGATATAATAATAGACAATGGGATGCTTTCATTTTTTTCCAGTGTGTTATGGACCATAATGTGGTTGGTTTCACTTTTTGGTTAGATATGTACATACACATCATGACATCGCGTGAGGGCGACGTCGTCGCTTCTCACATCAATGTTCGAAACACGGGTGCAGTGACTTTCTCGTGGGAGACGCTAGCCACTGCTATACGGGCAGACGCTACGTGGGAGAACACGTGCCTGTCCGCCGCAGATACTTAGGCGAACCGTGCATGTCTCGCGACAACGCTAGCTCCACGGACACGCACGGGGAGAAAAAACGGCGTCACCCAGAGGTCGCACACTTATATGCACCCGCGGATAACGCGCCCGCTTTAACGGGCGCGCCATGTCGCGCATCTACATTGGAAGAGGCTTTTACCGTGCGTTCACACCAAACGCGAAAATTTGTCCGCCGCGTCGTTCGCCGGTTCGTTGTCGCCGAAGTTTTGGTCGCGCGCCACACAGTCATCATAATCTGTCGCTGTGCAAGTTTTGTCGAATTCTGTCGCGCCACCACCGGTACGCCCGATCTCGTCGTCTTGAATCTCGGAAGCCTAAGCAGGGTCGGGCCTGGTTAGTACTTGGATGGGAGAACCGCCTAGGAAAAACAGGTTGCTGTATGCTATGAGTGCTCTGCGTTCTGCGAGATACCGGTCCCCAGCTATGGGTAAATAGTGGGGGTAGATGGCACCCAGCCTTGGAAAGGCAACCCATCTAGGAGAGAGGCTACTTTCAAACAATAAACCAAAGATTGTTGCTTCCGCGTCTCTTCCGATCCTCACAAGGGAAACGAACAAAGGGCGGATAAGGCTAATAATGACTGAAACGACCGGAGTAGGATAGGTGAGGAGTTGTTGCGCCCACAGTCCTTAAATTAGCAATTAAGGTCTACGGAGAAAACCAGCTGGAGACAACGTTGGACGACTCGTTTGAGACGACAGAGAGGAGCGCCACAACTTGACTCCAGGTCCTTCATTTCACAACCATGTCCGACATTGCATGTCTTTACCTTTTAAAGACAAAAGCATTTAAAGACAAGTTCTTAAAGACAAGCATTGCATGTCTTTAGCTTGAGCGGGAAGTGAACGCTACGTCACTCAATGAAGTGGACACGCTGATTGGCTTGTAATCACGTGTCATCTACGCGAAATTCGCGGTCAAAGTTGAAAAATTTGAACTCGAGCGAATCTGTCGCGCCACAAATCCACGTGAACGCTCTCTCGGCGAGAAGGCGGCGAAAGTGTGGGCGCGACAAATCCAACATTTGTCGCCAGTTTTTTCTCTTCGCGAAAATTTTCGCCCGATACGCGTTCTCTACGTTCCATTTGTATGGGATCTTTGTCGCCCCCGTCGCGTTTGGTGTGAACGCACGGCTCTTATAATGACAGCCCGAGCCTGGCTAGCAGCGCTAACTAATGTTAAACTTTAGCTTCTGTGTAGCAACTTAGCTAACGTTCGCAGTTTTCGCTTACCATTGAATGTTCTTCAAATTAGACGTGGAGTCCTTGGACGATGACAGTGTGTGCACAGCTGGGAGGCATAGCTTGCACTGTTACAGTGATGTTGTTCCCCCTTTCTTCTTTGGGGCAAGAGTAATAGCGAAATTTCCACGCAGTGAAAGCATTTTTTTTCTCTAGCGCTCGAGGCCATTAATGAGCCGTAGGCTTCACACTGAGAGCAGAGCGTCGTTGTGACTGACTTGTCGTGAACTGTAGTAATGTGTGTGCGCGTGCACCCACACGGCATTGCGGCATTGGCAAGTGTTTATAATTAATTAATTCATCAATCATCATCATATATTTTAATTGTAATCCAACTAATAATCCCATTTTTTTCCAAATGTATCTGTAATCTGACTACGTCTTTTTTTTTTGTAACTGTAACGGAATACACTTACTGGTTTTTTGTATCCTAATTACGTAACGCCGTTACATGTAGTCCGTTACTCCCCAAGCCTGGCCTCCACACATGTTGTGTGTGGACCAAGGGGGCCATCCCATGAAAGGGAGGAGGCTCAGCGAGCGTGGTAGACGTTACGGAGCTAGTCGCTGTACAAACAGCGAGCTGTCTAGACGCCGCGCGCACGTGTTCTGCTGAACAGGCAACGAGCCGCTTAGTCGTAGCACGCATTGACTGCGCGTTTTCCGCAGACCCGGTCTTCTCAACTTCCACAAGACTGTAGAAGGGGAGGCCAAAGGGAGATAATGTGGGAAACTAGGAGACTAGTACAAGCGTCCGTATCCACGGGCCCGTGTTAATGAGACTCCAGTCGGGCCCACAAAGGCTCAAAGGGACGCCTCTTCTTAGAAGCAGGTGAACCCGAGGCTATGTAGACACGCCGACCGGCCGCCACCCTACCAGCCACCGGGCTGAGGGGGGGGGGGGGGGGGGAGAGGCAGCCTAGAGGAATTATCGCTCCTTAGAGAGTACGTACCTGCCATTCTCGGTCGAACGTCGCCGCGCTCATGTCTGCTGAACAGGCAACGAGCCGCTTAGCCGTAGCACTCGTGACAGCGCGTTGTCCGCAGACCCGTCTACTCACCTTCCAGACTGTAGAAGGGAGGTAGAGGGGATAATGGGGGAAACTAGGAAACTAGTACAAGCGTCCGTATCCACGGGCTCGTGTAATGAGTCTCCAGTCCGCCCTCGAAGCTCAAAAGGGACGCAGCTTCTTAGAAGCCGGTGAACCAGAGGTTATGTAGACACGCCGTCCGGCCGCCATCCTACAGCCACCGGGCTGAGGGGGGGGGGAAAGGCAGCCTAGAGGAGTATCGCTCTCTAGGGAGTATGTGCTGCCGTTCGGCCCGAACGTTCTTTTTATCCTTATTTAGGAAAAGAAAAAGTGGGGAGCAAGCCTGGAGAACTTCTGGCTCCGCGCGTGCTGCTCTCTGCGGCTGCGGCGGCGGTGGCGGAGGCGGCCCCCTGGAGCGCTGGGGCCGGGCCTGGACCCCGCTTCCTCCCGGCCTGCTGATGGGAGGAGCCTGTGAGAATCGCCCCCGAACCGGTAACAATTCTCACGAACGGACTGGCTGCGTGCGCGCGAGCACCTCTGAGAACCGGGGCCCAAATAGTCCATCCGGAGCTAATGGGCCCTGGACGAGGCTGGCCCTGCTCTCATTCCGGAACCGCAGTGTGAGAGAGCCATATATGACCCTTCTGGATCAATGGTGGCCCCACGCCATATGCCGGCCGGCCGAAACGGCTTTCGGCTGGCTGGCATAGCTGGAAGACGGCGCTGCTTAGAAGCGGGAGACCGTCAGCCATCTTGCGGCCTCATCCGGGCCGTAAGCCTCCCTGCCAACCGACAAGGAGACCAGGGCGAGGTTTGCCGATCGCCGCGGCAGATTGCGAGGCGCAGACGAACACCCTGTCCGTTAGGCCGGTAATCTGCCTCTGGAGGCGGTCCGGGGGCAGAGAAGCGCTGCCAGTGAAGGCTCCAGGCGAGGGATCCCCTTCGCCTGAGTATCAGCCCACCCTTCCACGTCGGTGAAGTCAATGAAGGCCCTCACCGGGGCCTTCAGAGTAGAGGGGTCCCCACCCGCAGCGGTGAGAAAAGGTGCTGAACCAGTGGGAACAGGGGGGCACCGGGTGGTCCGCCGGGATGAAGACAGGGTGCGAAAAAAACTCGCCCTGCATGTCATCCGACATTGGGGGCGAGAGTCGGGGCCGGCATGGGGAATGCCCTTGATGGCGGGCCGCCCTCACCCATGATCTCGCCGAAGAGATCGGCCATCTGGCGCGGTCTCTCCCTCGGGAGCACAGTGGCTTCAGTGGGAGCCCCGGAGCGGGACAAATTCGGACGCAGACCCAGGAAAGGCGCGTCGTCCAAGGAGGCGACGTCGTCAACCCTCGAAGCGCTCCGTCGTCGTCCTGGGCGTCCCGGAACCTCGGCCCCGAAGATGTCGATGGCCTCAGCGAGGTCCACCGACGGGGAGAAGAAGAGGTGCCTGGAGAGGGAGCTCCTCTCCAGGCAGCGCGCGGCAGGCGGCGCGCGCAGGAGGCCGGAGCAACCATGGCAGCCGCGGCGTGTTCAGCGCCGAGGCACCTGAAACAGGCCCGGTGCCCATCACCCGGCGCCAGGGAGGCGGGACAGGAGGTGCACTGAGGCCCTGAAAAGGGCCCTGTAGCTCTTATAGGAGCGCTCTCCAGTGGCCCTGAAAAGGGCCGTTGGTCCGTGGCCTCGCCCGCGGCCGCCGGTCGCTGGTCATCGTAGTCATTGTAGTTTCTTTCTTCTTGTTGGTCAGTGCAAATGCTGAAAGAAAAAGGAGAATGAGGCGGCGGCTTGCGCCCCCTTTTATACACGAGGCCGTGGGGAATGTGGGGGCGGTGCCCACCGTTGATTGGTGCATTAGGTTGAAATTCTTCAGTGCGCGCGAGCACGCGCACGGGACAAGCCCATAAGGCGAAGCCTAGACGGCGTAGCCTACATGAAATAGATCATCTCCTCTACGTGAGGTACAGGTACAATTTCATTTAAGTGCTCGAGAGAGAGAGTGAAGCGGCCGGTTTGTTTGTGGTCCCAACGTACCCGAGCAACGACCAAGGCCTGCAACGGGGGGACTAACTAGTTTTGTGCCGGCATAAACTGTTTGTGTTCTATATATTATTTTCTATTCAAATATTTTATATTTATGAATTGGTTTACCGTTGTTTACAATTGAAATGTTATTGAGCAATACAAATATTACGTATTTTCGCATACTAGGTGTGTGTTTATTTGCATCTGGCTATTAAAATTAATTCTCATAAAGTAGGCAGGAATTAAAGGGGTTTATCTATGCAACAAGCCACTACCACAAAATCGTAGAGATTACCACATTGTTGTGTGGTCCAGTAATTTATTGAACTTTGGGAGCATCCTAAAAAGGTTTGGTTAACTATATTAGATGGTCATGCCGAAGCCACGGCATGGGGGCGCTACAGCTGGAACAAATTTCGATGCATAAACATGTTAAATTTAATGTTGAAATTACAGACCGTCGCGATTCCCATTGGAACTATGAGTGGGTGATTAGCCTTGAAAACGAGAGCTGTTAAATTGTGAAAAATGCATCAAAATGTGAGCAGACAATCTAGTTAGCTGCTTTAGACCCTGGGGCAAAAAAGTATTTAGTCAGCCACCAATTGTGCAAGTTCTCCCACTTAAAGAGGCCTGTAATTTCCATCATAGGTAAACTTCAGCTATGAGAGACAAAGTGAAAAAAAAAATCCAGAAAATCACATTGTCAGATTTTTTAAGAATTTATTTGCAAATTATGGTGGAAAATAAGTATTTGGTCACCTACAAACCAGCAAGATTTCTGGCACTCACAGACCTGTAACTTCTTCTTTAATGGGGCTTTCACACCAAAAAGAACAGAGCGCCAGTTCCGGGCTGATTGCTAGGGCCAGTTCCAAACTGGTTCCAGCCTTATCCCAGTTACGAACCGGTTGGTTTCACACCGGCGAGAGCCACATGGAGCCGGCGAGAGCAACGTCATGACATCACTTCAAACGTCTGCATACGTCTCCGCTTTTACCGGCAACCCTCGCAGTTTCAATCACAACAATGGTGGAATACGCGGCAGCTGTTCAAGTTTTTCTCCTCGCTTTGGGCGCCTACTTAGGCAACCAAACACAACAGATCCAGCAAATCTGTGATAATGATCGTGTGCGCGAGAGCAATGACCGGTCTTGGTTTGTCTTCCTGTTTATGACGGTAAGGATAACCCCGCCCCCTGCCCCTGGCGTAAAGCGGTTCCCGTTCTAGCCCAGCTCACAACTGGGGCTTGAGTTGAACCGGTTTTTAGGGGCCGGAGCCGGTTCTTTGGCGGTGTGAAACCAAAGCCCTGGCTCTAGCTCCGAACCGGCCCGGAACGGGCTCCGATTTTGCGGCGGTGTGAAAGGGCCATCAGAGGCTCTGTCACACCAAATTTGTACCGGGTGCCAAATTTGTACCGGGTTACGTAATCCATTCCAAACCTACCTAGCAACAGATGATCGCGGACGATCGCGTCGAATGACGTAGGAAAGTTCGCGAACATTCTCGATATCGTTCACGGAGCGCGACCAGACAGATAACACATTAGGCCTACATTTATTAGCGTTCCTAATTACATTTATTAGAGTTCCTAACTTTATATTCGGATTGGATTTTATTGTTTAATCGCATTAAGCTAGTAAACTGAGTGTATAAAGCAGGTTTCAAAAAACATTCGCGCTCATGTTGCCAAAGACGAAATAACATAATAGCCTACAGATAACGGATCGCTAGATAACACTTGTTTTGACTTTATATTTGTATTGCATTTCATTGTTTAATCGAATTTAGCCAGTAAACTGGGTGTTTAAAGTGTATCATAGTCTAGCTAGCTTGTGTTAATTTAATTTAGATAATAGATTATAGGTAATAGTTAGGCCTAGATAGATAATAGATGGGTAGATAGGTGAGCAGGCATTTACTAACTGGTAAATGTTGTTTTATTATTATTGACGTTATCGCCGTAACATGAAGCTATTACTGTTTAAGGAAATAAATAAATACATTGATAATATGAATAAATAAGTTTATAATATATGTATAGGAAAGTAGATAACTTAAAATAATATCTTTGATATATTGGTTTTTTGGACTAAACCTTAAGGTAAAGGTGAAAATGAAAACAAAACAAGCACAGTATGGGGAAATATATTTATTTAACAAAGTGGCAGATATTTTGTGATCCAAGAATAGGACGTAATGAGTTATCTCATCTCAGGAGGAGTTAAATCAATCTGAACGCTAGGGCATAAATCATTTTCTAAACCTGTCTGTCTTCTCTATGTCGAATATATTAACACTGTTTGCACTATTGTCCACTGCACTAACACAACACTGACACTACCTTACACATAGCATCACTTAACCCATTCAATCTCAGTCTCATTTCAATTAATCTAACACCAGGCCACATATGAATAACATTTAATTATTTGCCTCAGATATACAACTAACTTTACAACAATCTTATATGTAATGATCATGCTTCAATATAAAATGAAAAAGGTGATAATGCAGTTTCTTGATGCATGTCATTTATAAGCGCTGAGTGACAGGTCTAGCTTGTTCCAGGTTCAGGTTGATGCACCACACTTCCAGAAGATGCTGATTCTTGATGTCCCTGGTGTTCTTTGGCCTCTGCATGGTAAACTCTTCCTGTCACGATGTCTTTGAGATAAGGATAGACAAAGAAGGAAACAAATCCACAATGAAAAACAGAAATGGAATGGAAAAATGGTCTGTTTTAGTAGTAAGCCCTCTCACCGACGTCAAGGTACAGACCTTTAGAGGTTTTTTTTTGTTTGTTTTTTAAGGCTGACGCAACTCAACTCAACTGTATTTATAGAACACATTTAAAAACAACAACCGTTGACCAAAGTGCTGTACAATCAAAAATAGCAAAAGCGTTAAACATATATTATTGCGTTAAATATATACAATATCCATAACATACGAACATCAATATTGACAGTAGAACTATTAAGGAAAATCTGAATATTAACAAGAATCAAATAAGTCTCCAGCAAAGGGACTCATACCTACCAGTCCTACAAAGGAAGAAGACTGTGCAGAATAGTTAGAAAATGATTTGACAATTTGGACAAATGTATTCAAAAATATTCTGTAGATGGGAAAGACAGGACTGGTGAAGGGGCCTACCACACCTCCTGCATGGGACCAGAGGTTATTTTCCTTGCCGGATGGTCCGTCTGCAGAGGCAGTGCACATCCACATCAATGGCGAATGGCTTGGCAGTGGGGGACCTCATGGCTCTAGGGAAGAGTTGCACTTCTCCAGCCTGAAAACAGGAAAAAAGGTTACTGCGCATTTGTCCTTGATAGGATTGGACTGTGGTGGGACCCTCACCGCTGCAGAGAGCAAAACTGTTGGCAATAGCAAACAGTCCACAATCTGAGCCGCCTGCCTGCTGCTGGTATGTCAGGCCACTGCAGTCGGACACTCTTCCCTGGAAAAGCAAGCAGACCTGTGACCTGTTCAATGAAGTCCTCTGTCCTGGTAGTGTCCTAGGGAGTCAAAAATGTTTACTGAACCTCCCTGGCAGCCAATGTCACTTACCGTAACCCAGTGATTTGCAGAAACATTGAGTATCTGTACAAACCCTTGTGCTGGCTCGGTCAAAGTGGACAGCAAGGCTAGGGAGGTGGTGGCGTAGAGCCTGTTGACGCTGGGGTACTTAGCCTTAAGCAGGGCCTGAGCATGGTCCATAGCATGGTCATCCAACCAAGTACTTGGGTTGTTGTGAGCATGGGCCCTGAAGTCCTCCACCCTTTTGCTCAGTGAAGCTGGATAAGCCTGGCCTGGCTGGACACTAGTGATGACAACATCACAGTCCTGAAACCAAAAAAACAAACATCGCACTCATTTAGCAACAATGTGAGCATGTAATAGAGCAACCAAAGTATTTATTAAGTGAAATGAAGACTGACTGAAATATTTACCTCTAGTGGGTCCTCCTCCAACTCTGAATCTGCTGACTCAGATAGATTGGACACAGTCTCCTTGGTGGTCCAGGCAGCCTGGGATCCTAAAGGGGAAAGAAGCACCTTATCAAAAAGCTTCATAATCACTTCTCAGTAGTCTATTAGTAGTCTATAGTCTAGATTTTAATCATTCAATTAACATACTTCTCCGCACAGGACTTCACTGAAGCATAGTGTGTCCTGGTCTTCAATGGCTTTCCATCCAAGGTCTCCAGCTGCACAAGGTTATTGTCAGTAACCTCAGTAACCCTGAAAATATCAAACATCAATGTGAGAGCTAGATGAGTTTTTTGTTGTTGTAGATGTCTTTCGCAAATTTAAAAATCACGCCGTCGCATCAGTTGGTCCTGCGGGCCGCCGATGCGGTGGTGGCCTTCACCGCCACTGTGGGGCCATGCGGGCCCAGGCTACCGTCAGGGCCAAGAAGCCAGAGGAGGTGGAGAAGGAGGCCCAAGCCCGCGTCGTCTCCGGGGGCGGTGACCCTGGGAACCCCTTGCTGGTGCTGGGCTGCCACAGCATCCACCTGGGCAAGTACTAGGGTCAGACCTTCAGATGGCTCCTGGAGAATGACGCGGGCTACGCCTGCCATGTGGTCGCCAGTCACCAGCGGGAGACGAGTGCCTCGGACAGCCCGCTCATGGCCAACAAGGACAGCCTCGCCGGGTTGGAGGAGGAGGCCCGGGCTCACGCCACTCTGCCCGGGCGGAGGGGCGAGGCGCTTCTTGGCTTTGGACTGCACAAGGAGGCCACCCTGAAGGACCTGACTCCAAGGAGAAGGAGCATCAAACACAAGTCATATTGTGGTGAAGGGCAATGGACTGTTGACACGGTCCTGTGACATGTTCATATGCGTGTCAACTCTTGGATCTTTGTCTTGCAGCTACGTCAAGTGCCTGGGAGCGCCATGGACATCGCTATTAAGTACATTCTGGGCCGAGACAAGGAGCAGTCGGCGGAGGCGGCTGCTACACCCCCTCCACATAGGAGTGTATACGATTTACTAACGGGGAATTGGTTAGCCTAGCGATTGTTGTACTTGCACTTGGTTCTATGAACATCCTTTCTGTACCGACAGCGATATAATGTTGCAGTTATGACAAATGTTCTTATTTTAAGTCGCTTTGGATAAAAGCGTCTGCTAAATGCCCTAAATGTAAATGTAACTAACCATTGCCGAACCGACCCATAGCGGTGTCTTCCGTCAGAGACCAGCGCCCCTCGGTTCCGCCGCCCCCCACCACAAAGGTGATGGACGAGGAACTGGTCCGGATGGTCACTGACGTAGAAATAGGTAACTGGCACCACACTGCACTGTAAAATTTGCATTTGATATCTATTCTTGAGTCAGTATATTTGTATTAACTGTAACTTTTTCATTTGCCGGTCGCTAAAGCCAATTGCTTGAAGGACAAAGGTAGGTTTAGCGGGTAATGTAGCCATCTTTGTAGGTGTTAAGACGCGCCGTCCTCACTCACGTGGTGGTAATGTGGATTTGACACCTCCCCATGTCCACTTCCCTCAGCCCTGCTGCATAACAGTCGCCTTGTAGGACTAAACCATCTAATCAATGGCATGCTGCACGTCATGAATACTCAGACTCACTTAGTCTCGCTTGCCTGTGTGTTGCCCCGTCACTATCATTGTGCTGATGCCATTTTGTTGTGCGTAACCGTGTCTGAAGTTGACGTACAGGGGGTTCCTCAAGCTCACCACAGACCTCAAGCTGAGGTGGGACCCCACCTCAGCCCCGGCTGAATTATACTCGGCCACCCGCCTCGCCGGCTGCCTTCTTCACGTGTTGGTTGTTCCTCTGGGCTCCCCTGCACGTGCATGTGGGATGCCCGGCCGACATGCTGCCAGAAACATCTCACCATGTGTGGGATGTAAAAGACCATCCGGAAGGTCTTGGACATCGACGGCTGGTACTTGATGGCCACTGAGTACCTGGAGTACCTGGAGTGCCGTCGGTGTGGGAGGAAGGTAGCCGCCAGGAGGTGGGGAGTCAGCTGGGAGAGGGACATCACGCCCTCTTCCAAGTGATCCTCACCTACAAGTAAGTAGCTGTCTGAAAACTGTCGGTGTGTCTGCGTGTAGGTCTTCTGTAACACTTGCGCTCCCCTGTAGGCTGGCCTGCGACCAGCGGATCATCATCCAGCTGCGTGAGCCAACTCGGGGGAACAGCGCCACGCAGCTGCAGAAGAAACTCTGTGGGGCACACACAGAGGCCTGGATGCGGCGGTCCATACACTACCCCAGTGTCATGGAGCCCTCGTGCGCCAGTGCACCCCACCTCCAAAACTGACACCAGACGTGCCTCGGTACGGCTGGCTGTTGGTGGTGTACTGCCACGACATCCTCTCTCGCCTGGAGGACGGGAAGGCCCGGGTCACCTCCATCTTCAGACTGATCCTGAAGATGGATTCGACCAGGAAGGTGAATGAGTTGTTAAAGCACAAGCAGAGAATTATGCTCTGGTAATGAGCGTGCAGCCCTACTGACGTGTGTCGTGTCTCCTTAAAACAGGTGACCTTTGCGGGTGTCACTACCGAGAGCCAACAGCTCTACAAGCCCTTCCTGCAGCAGCTGTCTGCCAGCATCTTCCTGTGGGACCCAGAGGACACAGACTGGGTACTCAATGCAAGAAGAGGATTGAGGCGCAGGGAATGACCTCTTCCGACGCTGGAGGAGATGGCTTTCCATTCCCGTCGCCGCACGCAAGGAGCGGCGGACACGGAGCGGCTGATCGGGGACCTCCTGGAAACCGTCTACGGTGCCAACGGGTGAGACACCATGGGGATTCCTCTGCTGGACCCAGACCACATCCAGGCCATCTGGGCGGAGCAGCCTGCTCACTAGGTCCGAGAACATGGGAGCGGTCGGCTTGCGTGGCGGAAGCAGGGTGAAAGCAGCGGCCTTGCTGGTAGAGGTGCTGGGGCCGCTGGCCCAATTGCCAACAGCGGCACAGCAGTCCCAGTCCATGTACATGAACCTCGGAGGGGCCTTCCCGGCTTCCCGGTACCGCCGCATCAGGCCCGCAGCCATGTTGGTCAGTGCGTTCCCCTTGGCCGCGGTGAGGATGGACACGAGCACCTGTACTCGTACTCATACTCGTTGCAAGCTTTTTGGCGATCTGCAAGACACAAACACATTTAGACACAGGGACGGACGGTACACACGAGGTGATGGCACACGTCAAACGAGGTGATGGCACTTGGAGGGAGAAACCTCACCTTCTTGGTAGGCTTGGGCGGTATTACGGTAATACCGTATACTGCCGGTGTTTAAAAATAGCAGCGTATCAGTTTCAATACCGTCATGAAAAAATGCAATGCACTTATATAGGAGATAGCCTAACAATTAAATATTAAATAAAAGTCTGCCTAAAGATGCCTAAACTTGATTCTCTGTCCAGTAGCACTTTTGTGTGGTTGAATTTTCAGTTTTACTTAAATAGTTGAACATGTTTTAGCCTACATTTGGAGACTTTCAATAAAGTTTGTGAACGTGACGCCATCACGTGACGTGGCGGAGGGGGGAGAGACGCACCGGGAGAGAGAAGGGGAGAAAGATGGCAGGTTGCGCACCGGGTGACTTGGTGTCAAAAAAGAACACTACTTCTGCAGTTTGGGAGTATTTCGAGTTCCAGGCAAACGAGAATTCTATTCTAAAAAAGCTGGAGGCGAAGTATGAAACCGATTCAGTGCGCAAATTAATGCGAAAGTGCACTTTCATGGACCCCTGTTACCGCGGAGGATATGAGACTGATGACAGAGCACAGGCTGAAATCAAGGCTGAATTACAGGCTGAGATGGTGATTTTGGAGGGGCAAGCAGCACCAGCAGCAGTGGCCATCAGAATTGAAGAGGACGAGGCACAACCCGAACCCCCACGTAAAAGGATGTCTCTGGGAACCCTCCTCCAAAAACGACCCGCTGCAGCGGCAGGTCCAGTCGGCACCGCAGAGGAGCGAGCCGGCGCTGAACTAACAGCCTACTGTTTGGAGCCTGTCATCCAGGGAGACGAGGACCCACTCCTCTGGTGGAAACATGCTGCCAGTCGTCTTCCCCAGATGTCGCGACTGGCCCGAAAATATCTGTGTGTCTGTGCCACAAGCTCGCCATCAGAGCGGGTTTTCAGCACCCGCAGGTAAAGTGGTCGGTCCACAACGTGCCCTGTTAAAGCCAGAAAAAGTCAATATGCTGGTTTTTCTGGCGAAAAATCTTGAGTAGATTTGCTGCTACACAGTTCCTATTCGTACTTTTAATGTCATTGTTTTGTTTTTCGTTAAAATTTTTTTGAAAGAAGACTGGACTGTGTTGAAATAATTTGTTGACTGTTATGGGCCTATTTGCACTTTTTTAAAAGTTGCCCTTTGTTGTTTAAAGTTGATTTAATTTAATTGATTTGTGCACGAAAACTGTTCTGGGTGTTAATGTTAATTTATGCTGTTTGACTGTTGTATTTGCACTTTTTTTATAAGCTACATTTGTTGTTAATAAAAGTTGTTAATATTATGCATGTTATGTTGTTATTGTTCAGTAATAGTGTTTGGTATTCAGTTTCTGAACGGTGAAGGCACAAGCCAACAGTTTTGTAATGCCACCTGAGGCTTACATCATCATTTTTAATTAGTCACGGAAATACCGTATACCGGGGTAAAATGTGGGGGAAGTTTGACGGTATCAAAATTTGGATACCGCCCAAGCCTACTTCTTGGTGGATTCCATCTTGAGGATGTCGCCAAAAATCTACGTCACCCTGGCCTTGGTCTCGTCCAGCCTGGTCACAGCCTCCAGGACATACACCCGACCGAACCAGGTGGGCCCAAGCACATTGACCACGGTCGGGAGAGACACGTCGTCCTTCTGGGCCGGTCCGGGTGCCCTTAATTTGCGGTGCATCGAAAGGTAGGCGATGGAGTGCGTCATCCAGTCCCTGGAGTGCTGCTCCACCAGGGAGGCACGGAGGCGAGACACATCGTTGCCCAAGGTGCGCTCCTTGAGCATCGCTATCACCGCTCTGTCGCAGGACAACCTGGAAACAGAGAACACAGACAAATACAGTTTACCGTAGTTAAGCACGAGCCACAAAGCGCTAGGGTAAACGCCAAATGACTTAAAGTGACATACTTGTACGTCAGAACAGCCTGGAATAACTCACGATGAGCAACGTCCAGCTGCTCCAGGATGTCCTGCGACTAGCCCGCCACCTTCTTGCCGCAGGAGGAACACTGAAGGCGCTCTCTGGCCATGTAATACCACCCGCTCCTGTCCAAGACCCTCCGGACGGTCTTGTAGAGGCCGGCGCCCATCAGCTTGCCCCCATCGGCGGGGCCCTTGAGGTGGTACGCCCACATCCGATAGTGCAGCCAGAGGAAGAACGGGCGCTGGAAGAAGGCGTGGGCTGTGGCGGGGGGCTGCGTGTAGAGGAGCCGGGCGCCTGGCGGGGACCACCACAGTCGGGCGGTTTGGTGAGGACAGCCTTCCCGCTGCTGGGGTCCTTGTGGAACAACACCCGGCCCACCCACTCCTGCTGCTCTTCAGGCAGCGTCTTCCTCCAGCTGAGGGGAAGCAGCTGAAACACACAACCAGCAGACACAGTTAGCGGGTGTAAATGTGCCACAGACAGGCACACATAAAACACACATCATATACACACACACACACATCATACAAACCTCTCAGCCCTGGTCCTTCCAGCGGGACCACGGCTGGTGGGGCGTCCGTGGGCGTACCTGACAACACATATCAGCGTTAGGGAGGTGCGTTACACATGCGGTACGAGTGTATTCACAACAAAACGTATACTCACTGGGAGTGGTCGATCTCGACGGCAGCAGCGAGCAGTTGGGCGTCGGTCGGGTCAGAGTAGCAAACGACGCAAAGAACAATGAGACAACAACATGAACTGATGAAGCACTGCTGGGTTGTTTAGCACCTCACAGGCTGCTTTGTAGACGGTGCAGTTACCTGGCCGTGGGAGGACATGTCCTGGCTCCGGTGCTGCCGTGGGCTCAGCGTCCCGGGCCAGCACATATTTCTTTAGGGTTCCCATCATGGACTTAGTAGCGCCCACCTTCTGCTTCCTGACCCAAGCCACATAGCTGTAGCAGAGCAAAGAAAAAACGCACAAAATCAGCACACACACACACACACACACACACACACACACACACACACACACACACACACACACACACACACACACACACACACACACACACACAAAATCAACACACACACACGCACTACTTACGTTCAACGCTCTTGGTCCCGCGTGCCGTACAGGGACATGTAGGTCCGGTGTGAGTACACCCCGAACCCCACCAGTGCGCCGTCCAGCCCCCTGGTAGACGGGGAGCCCTCGCACAACCTAAGCCTGGCGAAGGCCGTCACCATGGGTGGGAACAGCCCGGCGCAGGAGGCGAGGGCGTCCTTGTTCTTCATGAGGGGCAACTTGCTGGTGTCCCCTCCCTCTCTCGCCTTCTGGTGGGACGCCAAGACGATGACGGCGTACCCCACCGCATTTCCCAGCAGCCACTGGAACGTTTGGCCGCAGTATTCGCCAAACTGCATCTCGCTCTCAGCCAGCACAAACTCGTCCAACACGCCACCCTTTTGCAGGGCTCTGGCCCTCGCCTCGGCACAAACCACATCCCCCCTCTTCACCTGAGACCCAGTGGCAGAGGCCTGGCGTTTTCTTACCACTGCGTCAGCGGCATCAGAGGGGTGAAATGTGAGCTCAGAGGAAGAGGGTTCGAACCGGAAACGGGGAACAAAAGACATTTCCTGAAAGACAAGAAGAAACAAAACAAGTCAGTGAAGTGTATCACAATGTACTAATTTGGTGTTAAGATAACAAGGTGATATCAATGTAAATGTCAGGATATCAGACTATAAATTAGTCATGAAGAGGCCCACCGTTGTTTTTCCTTAATTGTATAACCTTGTATAACTCAATTTCAGCATATTAGATGTTTTTAGCCAATATATAAAAAGAGGCCTACCCCCCCCCCCCCCCCCCCCCCACGTAGCAGCGGCCCTTCCATTAGGGGTGTTAGAGTAATACTGTCATCATTAATGTCAAGAGACCATTAGGTTTAGCCTGAGAGTGACCTGTTGCCCTTCCCCCACTATTAACACCTCTCCTATGCAAATCGTGGTTGCATTTGAAACACCGAAATCCCACATTTACACTTTGAATTTCGTTAAAGCAGTTATATCACAGCTACTCTACGGTCTACAACATATAAAACCATCGTCTGATCACAGGTTAATGCATTTTGTACAATTTGCCAGGCCTTGTTTTAAAGGCTAATCAACGCGTTATACATTTCATTGGGAATTGCGACTGTCTGTACTTTCAACATAAAGTGTACAGATGTATACTTCGAAATTCGTTCCAATATTTATATCACAGCTACCCTAGCATATACGTTGTCTGATCACAGTTTAATGCATTTGACAGTACACTAACCTCTGAGTAATTTAAATGGCATTGACATGCTAATCGCGATTATCAACTTCATTTAAACTTTGCAGAATATCAAGCTGTTTTAATACTGATTGTATACTATTATGAAGACAAAAAGGTATTACTTACATGATGGTTCATAACGATCAAAGTAATGGAGCTATCGTCTGGAGCGGCCTAGGTGAACTCGCCCTACCCGCTGGGAGCCAATCATGGACCCGAAATTTGCAGAACCACCCAGTTCAATGAAACATTGCGATTTTTTGGGTAGGGCGGGACAGACCAGTGCGACAGTCCAATGAAACATTGCGAGTTGTTTGTTAGGGCCAGTGTTCTGCCAATTTCTGCTACCTATCAAATTCTGCTACCTAGTGGTTCTGCGCATGGTGAGTATTTTCTTTAAAACATGTTTTAACTGCGCAATTATCTTACAACTATGTTTAACATTGTGCCTTTTCACCTGTAAGCACTTAAATATGTGCACACTTCTGATGAATGTAGAAATAAGATGATCTTTACGGGTCTGGGAGCGGAGAAAGTTTTCGTCGGTGGTGGAGGGGGAGGGGGACGACGACATCTTGTCTTGTTATAACAAGATATTTATCGTGTTACATAAATTCTAGATACTTGTGTTTGTAAAGCTATGGAGGAAAGATGGAAACAATCGTTTGACCTCCTGTCTCTGGGAACATTCCCGGATGGCTTTGATAAGTCCCAGAAATTAAACCATAGGAGGCCCGCTTCAAAATTCAAGTTAAAGGGTGAGTATCTGAAATACTTGCTTGTTTATAACGTCTTTATTTAAGATAGCAGGGGTAAAGTAGGCTATGTAGATAGACCAATAGCCTCTATCAGGGGCGGTTTTAGGACAGACTAAAATTTTGGGTTTTGTGAATTTAAATGGTGCACTTTGGGGGTGCACTTTGACCCAATACTATTGGGGTCAAAGTCATCCAAGTCGCGTATATTACCTTCAGAGAGGCAGGAGCTATGGCCATGCTGCTGGAACATCAGGATTTGAAGTTCTTATGACTTGCAAGATATACAGTTGACAAAACCTTTTTTTATTGCTGAGCCACAAAGACCTATTAATTAGGACATATCTCGGGTTCTATTTGGAGTACACACATAATTTTGGTATCATTGGAAAGGTAAAACTGTCCACTTCATCTGGGATTGAATTTGGGGGGGCTGAAGCCCCCCTAAATACGGCCTAAAACCGCCACTGGCCTCTATCAAATAATGCTTCCTGCAGAATCACATTATTTTAAACCACTACTTACCCTATGTACACTAAGAATATGGGGAGCATATTTTGATGCTTGTTTATAACGTCTTTATTTAAGATAGCAGGGGTAAAGTTTGTGGATAGACCAATGGCCTCCATCAAATAATGCTCCCACTGCATAATCTCATTATTTTAAACCACAACTCACCCTATGTACACTGTAAGAATATGGGGAGCATATTTTGATGCTTGTTTATAACGTCTTCATTGAAGATTTCAGGGGTACAGTATGTAGATAGACCATTACAATAAAATGTGTAGATAGTGTCTTGGTAAGATAGCCCTTTAATGATGAAAGTTCTTTAATGAATTTTCACTGGAGAAGGAGAGCTCTACGTTGGGAGCAGAAGAGCCATTAAATCCAAAGAGGAAGCAAGACAACTCTTTATAGGGTTAGGGTAGCGTTAGCTGCTGGACCCAAGAGCAGAACACAGAGGCAGGACAGGAGTTGGAGTGACGGTGAACAGGTTTATTTAGTTCAGCAAGGAGTGAAGCGGGAGGTTGGTTGGAGTGGGGCGTATCAGGCTGGAGGGAGTGAAGACTGCAGGCTGGAGGTGACGATCCAAAAACTATAGGTGAGAGAAAACAAAGGTGAGGCACGAGAATTCCACAAGAGAGAACACAAGAGAGATACACTGGAGCCAGGAACGAGTAACTACCACGGTAACACGAAGTACGATCTGGCGATGACTGCAGGGAAACCAGGTGTATTTGTAGGGGAGTTGATGAGACGATGCAGGCCAGGTGTGAGCAGTTGAGTGGCAGGCAAGGCAGAGACCGACAGGGGGCGTGGCCAACACAGGGGCAGAATACACAGCACCACAACAGTGGCCATGACAGGACCTCCCCCTCAACGGACGCCTCTTGGCGGCCTAGGCTTCTCAGGGTGAGCCAGATGAAAATCCCGAACGAGAGAGGGGTCGAGGATGAGTCCCCGCGAAATCCAGCTCCTCTCCTCGGGCCCAAATCCCTCCCAATCTGCAAGGTATTGAAAACCCCTACTCCGGCGACGTACGTCCAGTAACCGCTGGACGGTGAAAAGCTGGGTGGTCCATCCAATTCAAACGGGGAGGAGGGGGGGAGCGGCTGGGGGGCAGAGAGGGCTGGTGGAGACTGGTTTTACCAGAGAGACATGAAAAGTGGGGTGAACACGCATAGCCCGAGGCAGCTTAAGCCTCACGGCAGACGGATTGATGATGGCATCAATAGGGAAGGGGCCCACAAAGCGAGAGGTTAGTTTTTTGGAACCAGTCTGAAGAGGGAGGTCCCTTGAGGAAAGCCACACCTGCTGACCCACTCGATAAACAGGAGCGGGAACTCTGCGACGGTCA
Organism: Melanogrammus aeglefinus; assembly: GCA_900291075.1. Lineage (NCBI taxonomy): Eukaryota > Metazoa > Chordata > Actinopteri > Gadiformes > Gadidae > Melanogrammus > Melanogrammus aeglefinus. Next base: position 25,229 of record OLKM01002899.1, on the reverse strand, counting down.
GCGATTCTCCGGTTCTGCTCAGCAGAGCGAAGCAGAGCGGCACCGCGTCCTTCCACACCCCTGCGGCAACGGCGGAGATGGTGCTGAACCGAGGGAACAGAGATGTCTTCCTCCTGAGCGGGGAACAAGGGCGGCAGATAGCCCAGGGAGCACTCAAAAGGGGACATGGCCAGTAGCTGCAACTGGGCAATGAGTTTGTGCGCGTACTCAATCCAGGAGAGGTGTTCGCTCCATGCAGATGGGTTGTGCGCAACCACACAGCGCAGCGCGGTTCCCAGGTCCTGGTTCGCTCTCTCTGCCTACCCATTCGTCTGTGGATGGAAACCAGAAGACAGGCTGACTGAGGCCCCCAACGCCCAATAGAAGGCCTTCCAGACCTGAGAAATAAATTGGGGACCACGTCAGAGACGAGGTCGACAGGGATCCCGTGGAGGCGAACAACATGTTGTACAAGCAGCTGGGCGGTCTCAGAGGCAGTCGGGAGCTTGGGGAGGGCAATAAAGTAAGCAGCCTTGGAAAACCGGTCCACGACAGTGAGAATGACAGTGTGGCCATTAGAGGGGGGAAGACCGGTTACAAAATCAAGGCCGATGTGAGACCAGGGCCGACCCGGGATTGGGAGGGGACGTAGCAGGCCAGCAGCGGGTTGGTGGGAGGACTTGGCACGAGCACACACCGTGCAGGCATGGACGAACGACCGTGTGTCGGCGTCCATTGTTTGCCACCAAAAGTGCCGCTTCAGGAGGGACAGAGTGCGATTCACGCCAGGGTGACAGGCAAAGTGAGAGGTATGACACCACAGCAAAACTTGGGAGCGAGCAGAGCTAGGGACAAAAAGGCGATTTGGGGGGCCGTTACCCGGATCCGGTTCAGAAGTTTGGGCCCTCCGGACAAGGGACTCAATCTCCCAGGTGACAGCCGCCACCTTGAGGCAGGAAGAAGAGAGGATGGTGTCCGGTGGAGCCGGCGAGTTCTCAGAGAAAAACTGACGAGAGAGGGCATCCGGCTTGATGTTCTGGGATCCCGGACGGTAGGTGAGGACGAAGTTGAACCGCCCAAAAAACAGGGACCACCGGGCCTGGCGGGAGTTTAGGCGTTTTGCTGTCTGTAGGTAAGACAGATTCTTGTGGTCGGTCCAAACCACAAACGGCAGTTCCGCCCCCTCCAGCCAGTGCCGCCACTCCTCCAATGCCAGCTTCACAGCAAGCAGCTCTCTGTTGCCAATGTCATAGTTGCGCTCAGCAGGTGATAGCCGGCGAGAGAAGAAGGCGCAGGGATGAATCTTCTCATCAACAGGAGCACGTTGGGACAGAACGGCCCCCACTCCAGTGTCAGAGGCATCGACTTCCACGATGAACTGCCTGGAGGTGTCTGGTTGGATCAGAATAGGGGCGGATGAGAATAGTCCTTTGAGCCTCGAAAAGGCAACATCCGCCTCTGGTGTCCAGGCATATGGGATTGCGGGAGAGGTGAGGCGAGTGAGAGGAGCTGCAACCCTGCTGTAGTCGCGGATGAACCTCCGGTAGAAATTGGCGAAACCGAGAAACTGCTGAAGCTTCTTGCGTGTCCCGGGAACGGTCCAGTCTGCCACCGCCTTGATCTTCTCTGGGCAGGTCCTCACCTGCCCGCTCTCAATGATGTAACCGAGGAAGGAAACAGAGGTTGCACTGAACTCGCATTTCTCAGCCTTTACATAGAGTTTATTCTCCAGCAACCGCTGGAGAACTTGCCTCACATGATGGACGTGTTCCTCCTTGTTGCGGGAAAAAATGAGGATGTCGTCTATATAGACGAAGACAGAGCGGTTGAGGAAGTCCCGGAGGACGTCATTGACCAGGTTCTGGAACACAGCGGGGGCATTAGTTAGACCGAAAGGCATTACAAGGTACTCGAAGTGACCAAGGGGGGTGTTAAAGGCAGTCTTCCACTCATCTCCCTTACGGATACGCACCAGGTGGTATGCATTGCGTAGGTCCAGTTTAGAAAAGATAGTGGCGCCCTGCAGAGGCTCGAACGCGGAACTGATGAGGGGCAAGGCATACTTATTTCTAACAGTAATGTTATTGAGACCACGGAAATCAATACAGGGGCGAAGAGACTTATCCTTCTTGGTAACAAAAAAAACCCCCCCGCTTGGTAAAAAAAAAACCCCGCACCAACGGGAGAAGACGATGGCCTAATGAGGCCAGAAGAGAGCGAATCCTGAATATACCCCTCCATGGCCTCCCTTTCAGGGCGGGACAAGTTGTACAGGCGACTACTGGGCAAAGGGGCACCGGGGAGGAGCTCAATGGCGCAGTCATAGGGACGATGGGGAGGCAGGGAAAGTGCACGACACTTGCTGAACACCTCTCCAATGTCGTGATATTCAGGGGGTACTAAGGACAGGTCGGGGGGTTCCTTGGATGAGTGGACACCCCCCTCTACCGGGAACAGGGCAGATTTTAAGCAGGTCGAATGACAAAAATCGCTCCAACTCACCACCTTGCCAGCAGACCAGTCGAACTGGGGATTGTGCTGCTTGAGCCAGGGGTGACCAAGGACCAGGGGAGTCTGAGGGGACGGGATAACAAAAAACTGAAGAGTCTCATGGTGGTTTCCCGAAACAATCAATTCCAGGGGCTTCGTTCGGTGAGTAATGCGGGCAAGGTGTTGGCCGTCCAAGGCATTTGCGTCTAAGGGAGAGGGGAGCTGTTCCAACGCAATGCCAACTCGGGAAGCAAACCCAGAATCAATAAAATTCTCATCAGCCCCGGAATCCACCATGGCGGACACCGAAAGGGGGTTGCCGAGGGACAGGAGAGTAGCATCCAGCAGGGTGCGTGAACCGTTGGGGACTGGGAAGGACGAGGTGTGACTCAACAGGGCCCCAACGTTCACTGCTGAGCCTCGTCTTTTGGCAGCGAGGGGCAGGCGGAGATGGAATGTCCGGGCAGTGCACAATACAGACAAACTCCGGTCCTTATCCGTTGGAGGCGCTGTGCCTGGGTCAGTCGGGTGCGCCCCAGCTGCATGGGCTCCCCTTCAGATACTGCTCGTGGCACAGGTTGGGGGAGAGCAGCTCTCGGTAGGTGTGGAAAAGAGGGACCAGAGAATGCTGAAGACATGGGGCGGCTAGCCCTCTCCCTACGCCGCTCACGGAGGCGGTTATCCAGCCGGATGGAGAGGGAGATTACTTCCTCAAGGCTGTCTGCCTCATCCCTAGTGGCTAGCTCATCCTTAATTGCCTCATTAAGGCCGGAAAGAAAAAGACCTTAGTGACTGGTCGTTCCAGCCCGAGTTGGCTGCTACAGTCCTAAACTCCACGGAAAATTCTGCTACACTGCGGGAGCCCTGTTGTAGGGACATAAGCCGCTTGGCGGCGTCCCCTCCCTCGACTGGGTGGTCGAAAACCCTCCTCATCTCAGAAACAAATAAATTAAAGTTATCACTAGCTCGGGATCCACTGTCCCACAATGCAGATGCCCATGCTAGAGCTTTTCCCTTAAGCAAACCAAAAACAAAAGCTATTCTTGACCTATCAGTTGGGTAGGTAAGAGGTTGCTGATGAAAAACTAAGGAACACTGGATTAAAAACGCCCTACATGTCCCCATGTCCCCAGTATAGCGCTCAGGAGCAGGCATGAAAGGCTCACGGGCCTGTGACGGCTGAGCCAGGGGAGCAGGAACAGGGGGTGGTACCGTTGCCGACGGGGAAGCCGTGGTGTGGGAGACCAGTAAATCCATTTGGGCGCCGATCTGCGTGACCCGGGTAGAGAGGTCTTTAAAAGCCTCCATCATTTCCCGGAGAGCTTGGCTGTGTTCCCCAACCCGGGCACCTTGAGTGGAGAGAGCTTGGCGGAAGGAGTCCATGTCCGCTGGGTCCATTGGTGGCCAGATCGTTCTGTTAGGGTAGCGTTAGCTGCTGGACCCAAGAGCAGAACACAGAGGCAGGACAGGAGTTGGAGTGACGGTGAACAGGTTTATTTAGTTCAGCAAGGAGTGAAGCGGGAGGTTGGTTGGAGTGGGGCGTATCAGGCTGGAGGGAGTGAAGACTGCAGGCTGGAGGTCACAATCCAAAACTATAGGTGAGAGAAAACAAAGGTGAGGCACGAGAATTCCACAAGAGAGAACACAAGAGAGATACACTGGAGTAAGGAACAAGTCACTACCACGGTAACACGAAGTACGATCTGGCGATGACTGCAGGGAAACCAGGTGTATTTGTAGGGGAGTTGATGAGACGATGCATGGCCAGGTGTGTGCAGTTGAGTGGCAGGCAAGGCAGAGACCGACAGGGGGCGTGGCCAACACAGGGGCAGAAAGCACAGCACCACAACAGTGGCCATGACATATAGAGTTTCACTCCTCTCCAATGGGGGGACATACGGGCATCCTGAAAACCTGCACAGCAATATTCTCCAGATTTTACTGGCTTGGCATGTCAGTGGACATTAACAACTGGGTAGGCCATTTGTTTGAGTTATTGTTGTTTTGAGTGTAAAAATAATTATATTTGTTTTACCTTGATAGGTGTCTGCTGTCTGGGAGCTAATTGGTATTGACCTGCCCGGACCTCTCCCAAAAACTGTGCATGGCTTCCAGTACATTTTAACAGCCACAGATTACTTCTCAAAATGGGTTGAGGCTTTCCCATTAAAGAAAAAAAGTGCAGCTGAAGTGGGACGCCACATCTGCTCGATTATTTATACACATGGTTGTCCCAAAATAATCTTATCTGACCCGGGAAGAGAGTTTGTTAGTGAAGTACATGCGTTTTAATAATGCTATTGTAGTAAATACAATTCAGGAATTATTCCTTTCTTCTTGGAATGTATTTTTTTTTTACTTTAACTGATTTTATTTCAGCTCAACACCAGCCTTTGCAGTATATTGGCTATTCAAAGAAGTGTGACAGCTGCCTAACATCCCCAAACCGATGGTCTGGATGAGAACACATTGTTAAACATAATACTTTTTTTTTAGTCGTCATTTGTTCACACATTTGTGACACATGTATATATTTAAGTATACTATGTGTGTGAATACTTTTTTGAAATGTTTTTTCTTTTTTATTCACAAATTATACATTTGTAGTGTACCATGATTTATTTACTCACAGAATGATTGGAGTTTTAAAAGCTTATGAAAACCATTGTTTCTAGGGAATGCAGAGGCCGAAGAAAATGCAGATGAGAGCATGATTGAAAAGGTAAAGTATAACGTAAAATATGTGCTTTGTATTATTAATTGACTCAAAAATGTGCGTGCATAATACCATACAATGTATGTCATTGTAAATTGTAATTCTCTTTTAATTGTTTTACTTGGTAGGTGCAGTGTGGATTGTGCAGTCGGTGGGCACATTTTGAGTGTGCTCAATATGTCCATGAAAATAAGGCTGTATATATTTGCAAGAAATGCCTTAAAATAAAATAAAGATTTGAGATCTTTTGGTTGTTTTTATTAATATTTTATGGATCTTTTGAATAATTATTATCTATTAAATATATAAACACACACAGAATCCCATTCACAAATATATACAAGTTTTAACAATACTTTTTACATTACGTACATTGCACATACAGGCTACTAACAGTCATTATTTTTGTTTGGCGTACCGTTCTCTCATTTCCTCATTTGCTCTTCCTCTCCATTCGTGCCTCTCCCCAGACACCACAGAAGCGGAAGATGTAACCTACGCAGACGTCTCTGTGCTCCAGGGTCAGGGGCAGCGGAGAGAGCAGGGGGAGGTGGAGTACGGGGTGGTCAGGGTGGTAGACACCTCTCTCTGCATCTGTTTTGAAAATGTTTGTATTTTTTTTATTTGTTATTAATATTATTTGTTTCTTCCTCTGTTGTTCTTGTCCATAGTCCATCAAATGTTGCTTAAAAACTGATACCAGCAAATAATTATGATAGCTTGAGTCTCGAAAGCACTGTTCTGTATACCTATTATAAAACCCTCACCCCGTTCCCTGCTTTTACTTATTTGTTGCCCTCAGTAAATTCCCTAATAGTTTACTCTCTGTGTCGGTGTCTCTCTTTGTCTTGCATTTGAGTCCACTCGCTCTATTTCCCCATAGCAAATGCATTTTTATTAATAATTATCCTAGAAGATGCCCAGTAACACAGTACTGCTTAACAGTACTATGTTTCCTCATAAGGTAATATTGGACCTTTTAGTTCATTTGTGGCGAGTATAACCTTTGCTCGGTGGATGCACCACTTCCCCTTTTGCGATGACACGTGTGCCTCAGATACGCTGGGTTGTGTATTCCTGTGAACAGGCTCAAGTCCTGGACTCCACTGAGACAACCCTGAGGTCGAGATGCTCAACATGGGGGCTGTGCTGCTGTTACTAACTGGTGTGACTGAAGGTGAGATCTTTATGGCATTATAACTGTTATTAATCTTTATGTATTTTATGTAAATTAGTCTATGTATAGTATAAATCTATTTGCATTTATGTCATTTTTATCAGCTATGGCATTCTAGTCAATGTTTAAACATTGTTTTTCAATATTTGTTTGGTTCAAACAATCATTTTGGAATATAAGATAAATTGTTAGGGTGGTTACCCACAACGTGAGGTTTTTAATTCTTATGAATGTATGTGATGACAATTAAATCAAATAAAAAATAATAAAATAACGCATGTTTCAGCATCTATATTCAGTAGTACAATGTCTGCTCTCTGCAATACTTTATATTTTATTCAAAATTCCATCCCTCTTTAGTAATAGTAATAAGAGAGTTATTATACAGTAAGAGCTGGTCGTCGGTGCATCTCAGTAAGATATAGCTCCAGTGATGTCTTATTGTCCTCTGTAAACCTCCAGGTGTGAAGACCTTCTGCAACGCCACACAGACACACATCACGACCCAGTGCTCTGGCTCTCTGGGGGGAACCGTGGAGGTCCTGCTGCCTAAGACCTCCCAAGATGATATCTACAACCTGAAGAAAAACAATGTCCTGATTTTACCAGACCGCAGCCAGACAGCAAACATTCGATATTCATTTAATGTCACTACTGGAATGTTTGCTATAAAGGAATTCAACAGGACAGACAAGGGTACATACTCGATAGAAGTTCATGATCAGAATGGAACTAAAACATCAAAGACACAGTTTCACTTATTCATTCAAGGTGAGTTAATACATAAATTCCATCAATGGTAACCCATCAATAGTAAATGCGTATAACATGCTGTGTTTCTGTTTTCAATATATATATATTGCACTTATTTTTTTATGTGAAAAAGTAGATTTTAGTCTTTTACAAGTCCTCATAGTGAACAATTTACACTACAATAAATGGTAGTTGAATTGTTAACAGATTGCTATAGAAATAGCTGCTGAAAGGCCATATTTGTAAATGCAATACCTAGTGCAATAAATGCAATACCATATTTGTAAATGCAATACCTAGTGGCTAAACCCAGTAACTACAATTTGTCCTTTTTTTTTACTTTGTCTTGCATTATAGATATCCAGTGAAAGTGATGTATTTAACATACATTATGTAATATTTACATTTTACATTTTTCCTCCGATAGTAATAGTTATACAAGAGTTAGTAGTAGAGTAAATAGTGTAGTCTGAATCTGAGTGAGATATATCTCCTGTATTGTCTTATTGTCCTCTGTAAACCTCCAGGTGTGAAGACCTTCTGCAACGCCACACAGCCAAACATCACGACCCAGTGCTTTGGCTCTCTGGGGGGAACCGTGGAGGTCCTGCTGCCTACTCACTCCCCACATGAGCATTCCTACACACTGAAGAGCAAGTTCCCGATAGTTGAGGGCGAAATCAAGATAACTGACACCCGGTATTCTTTTAATGTCAGTACTGGCGTCTTTACCATAGAGGACCTTAAGAAGACGGACTATGATGCCTATTCAATTGCAGCACATAATGGAATTAAAATAGCAACTAAACTTTTATCCATTCAAGGTGAGTAACTATATCAACATTACACATGTTATGTGGTGGTCCAATTATTGTTAACAAGATTACAGATCAGAGGGAATCAGCGGATTAAACAGTCATGAAGGATTTAGATTTAGTGTACTTTAATTAACATGAAAACCATGGTGAATTTATATAAATGAAATCTAATATATAAAGATATGTGTCAACATTCAACATTTTGTACAATGTCACCTGCAATGGCACATGTTTTATTTAATATAAAAGTGAGAGTAGATCTTATTCTCCTCTGTAAACCTCCAGGTGTGAAGACCTTCTGCGACGCCACACAGACACACATTACGACCCAGTGCTCCGGCTCTCCGGGGGGAACCATGGAGGTCCTGCTGCCTGCTAAGACCTCAAAAGACCATCGCTACGTGCTGAAGAAAAACAATGTTCGCATAACAGACACTCGCTATTCATTTAATAGTGACACCAAAATATTTATGATAATGGACATCAACCCGTTAGACGGGGGTACATACTCAATGGAAGTACAGAATAAGAATGAAGCTCAAGTAAAAAATACCAAATTTTATTTATCCATTCAAGGTGAGTGACAACATTACAGTAACATTTGATTCTTGGGCCCAATCCCCATTACTTGGCTCAAAGGAAAATCTCAGTCCTAGCCCTCACTGTTGCACGTTCACGCGCCGTGGAGCCATGTCCCAATACCAGTTTAAAGGTTGCTTAAGGGGTAAGGGGGAGGGCTAACATCCCCTCAAAATTGAGATTTTCGATGGGCACCCTCAAAGCGCTTCAGTTGTGACTTGCTCCCACAATACCTTGCGAGAAAACTGAAAATCAAGAAATATCCTAGACAAGATAGAGGGCAAAAAGATGCGACAGGATTTGAAAAACACAAATTTAAGTGTTTTCTCTGTAATTAACTATTAATTATTTTATTAATTATACTCTGCAGCCCGGCCGCGGACTCTCGGAAGATCTGGATATCATACGACATGAGCCCGGGGCAGCTCCCCGACCCTGGGCCGCCCGACCCCGGCCGTGGACCGGGCGGCCCGCGGTCGGGGAGCTGCCGGGCTCATGTCGTATGATATCCAGATCTTCCATGTTCTAGTGACTCCATGGGTGAAAAATATACTAATATATTATATTATTTTAGTAATATTATATAAGTAATGTTGTATTTATCGAAATGTAGTTTCAATGCATTATTGACATTCGTATAACCAGATACATAACCACCGCGGGTTGAATTGTCATGCACTAATCGCTAGTTAGTGAATTAGCTCGCGATCTCCGCAACATGGATAGTTCCATGTCAACACTTGCCCTATTTTCATGTCCCATTTCGCCCATTTGATTGCATGTTTATGGGGTAATGTGTTAGGGCTGTAGAACGGACTCTCGGAAGATCTGGATATCATACGACATGAGCCCGGCAGCTCCCCGACCCTGGGCCGCCCGATGACGTCACAGGGTAGGGTTGTCCCATTTGGTAGGGGATCGGTTAGGGGTAGCAATGAGGGTAAGGGTAGGGTTAGGGTTGAGATGTAGGGTTGAGACAGTGAGCCAAGTAATGGGATTGGCCCTTGGTCTAACTATTCATGAACAGGAACACAGGTTAGAGGAAAACAGCAGGTTCGACATCATTAAGGATTATTTGAAAATATGTATATTTTCATTTATATTGAAATTCTCTGAATAAAATAATAATACATATTGTACGTTTCAATATAGTTCATATGTTGTGCAATAGTTCATACGTTATTCAAAATGTCCATCCCTGTTATACTAGCAAGAGATTTGTTGTAGTAAAAGTGGGAGTAGATCTGTGAATCTCGGTGATATACATCGCCTGTATAATTTTATTCTCCACTGTAAACCTCCAGGTGTGAAGACCTTCTGCAACGCCACACAGCCACACATCACGACCCAGTGCTTCGGCTCTCTGGGAGGAACCGTGGAGGTCCTGCTGCCTACTAAGACCTCCTAAAATGATATCTACAGACTGAAGAAAAACAATGTCCCAATTGTAAGGTACAAATGTCAGACAAAAAACGTTGATTATTCATTTAACGTCAACACAGGAATATTTACCATAAACGACATCAACAGGACAGAGGATGGTACATATTCAATTGAAGCACATAATAGAAATGGAATTGATTTATCAAACACACAATTTCATTTTTCCATTCTAGGTGAGTAGCTTTATCAATATTTCAGTAACATTTGATGCTAGTGATGATCTAGTGATTGGTAAACAAGATTACAGACAAGAGCAAAGCCTGGCTTTAACATCAGTTAAGGATAATTTAGACATTAACCTCTGACTTCATAGCTCTTATAGAAACACTATTGGCTCTCAGGCTCCATGTTAGCATGATTGGTTACATCACATGCTATACTGTACTTTGTGAAAGTTTTGAAGGCCTTTTCTATGTACTCTTTAAACAGTGCTGTCAACATTTGATGTAAAGAGGGGGCTCTTGCTACTGCCCAATTTGTGTATGTCAGCATAAAATATGTCAAGTACAGTAAACAATAGTTAGTGTGGGAGTAGGAGCAGGGGGGTTAAAGAGGTGGATAGGTTACTTCTAATTATAATTATATGAAGTCAAGTTTCTATGAGTGTATAACAGAAGTTTTCTGTTCAGTCAAACTGTGAGACTCACCTCCTCAGTCGGTTTCCCTTAGCCCCGGTCTCCTCTCCCCTCCTGTCCCGGGAGTGTCTGTCCCGGGGACAGCAGAGGGTGTCCTGCTCTGCCGGGGGGGACGGACTCCACTACAGCTGGAGTCTAGACGGACTCCCGCTGAACGACCCGCGTCTCCTCTCCGGACCCAGTAGCGCTAGTGACGTCACTCTGGAGCCGGGCCGGTCGGGACTGCTCACCTGCTCGGTCCGCAACACCTTGAGCCACGCCACGGCTAACATCACCTGGACTGTGTGTGACGGTGAGTAACAAACAAGGGAAATTAATGAATGGAGCTTGGATTCATTAGCAGTTGATTCATCATATGACCGGTCACCGTCTCTTGTTCATAGGCCTAGATGTAAACCGTACATCAAATGGAACATCACAGTGGGTGCACAGAGACAACACTACCTTATGCTCTGAGACAGCTGTTGGACCAGACTTCAAAATAATGGGTAAGCAGACTAGCTCATAGATGAATAAAAACACATTGCAACGGGTTGGAAGGAGTGAGCGCAGGCAGAGTGGTCGTCCCTCAGCGGAGAATGCTTTTATTGTCTTTAGAAACCGAAGACAAATACTGAAACTTCCAAAGTCATCCCCTTGTTTGATCTCCACTCGTTCGGATCTCTCTGGTCCGCTCCCTCCCGGATTCCTTTTCCTACTACTGTATAGGCCTAACACAAAGCAGGCACATAAGTACAAACACTCCCTGATTGGCCTGAGTGCTGACACCTGCTTGCACTCATGTCCAATCCCACCAGCCAATCCGGTGCGCTCCCAACCTGCCCATACTCCCCCTGCAGGCCAGACGTCGCACCTCCCCCCACACACATATAAACTGTATAATTCTGTATATAAATATAAATAAATAGCTGTAAATCATTTCATGGAATTTAATAACGACATTATTAATGAGACATTAAGATAATAAAGATAAATGATGCCATAGACTGCCCCCGCTATATATATATATTGTGGCAACCCGCGACCCAATGGGCCGAGTTCCCCGAAAGAATCGCACGTCGCACGCAGTTAAAGCCGCACTCGGCATTTATTTAAGGGAGTTCAACATACATTTGCCTGTTCTAGGGTCTCCGAGAGCCTCTAGTCCCATGGCGGCTCGGGTTGTCACCGCATCGCTGGCCCTCTCCCCGCGTCGCTGGCCCTCTCCCCGCGTCTCTGGCGCTCCTCCCGCTGGCGTTCCCCCCGCTGGCGTTCCCCCCGCTGGCGTTCCCCCTCTCCCACCGCTCCGTGGCTCCTTTTGAGCCGGTTCCGGGTCTTCCTCTTCCCTGCCGCCAGGTGTCCCCCATCTCGCTGATTGCGGGGAAAGACAGGGTGCTCCCTGTCGCCGGCTGGTGGTTGGCGGCGGTATACCCCGTTCACCACGGTTCCTCGGACCCACCCGGGCCGAGGTTTCAGGGGCGGGTTGCCACACTCCTCCATCGCTTGCTCAGGCCTCTGGTCTCCGGGGAACACACCCAGGCAGGTATCGCGTCGGGACCCGGCGTCAGCGTTGGTCTGCTCGCGGCGGTCCGGGTTGCAGGTTAGGTCCTGCAGCTTGCGGTTCCTCTCCTTGCTGTCAAGCTCGTCCCACAGGCTGCTGATCTGCTTCTGGTGGGCCTCCCTGTGAGGCACGATCTGCTTCTGGTGGGCCTCCCTGTGAGGCACGATCTGCTTCTGGTGGGCCTCCCTGTGAGGCACGATCTGCTTCTGGTGGGCTTTCGGACAATCTCTCCCGATCAGGAGCGGCACCGGGAGGTGTGGTACGATCCCTGCCCTAGCCGTGAACACCCCCTGTGGTGTCCGGACGACCACGTGGCAGGTCTCGTATGTCTGGGTGTCCCCGTGCACACACGTCACCTCCATGGGTGGCCCTTCCCTTCCCCGCCAGGTCGGGGGCGGAGGAGGGTGACCACGCTGCCGGTGTCCAATATGGCCTGTGTCTCCTTATTCATTACCCTCGCAGGTACGGTTGGGCACCCGGACGCTTCCTGTGCCCAACAGGTCGCCAGCATGCAGGGCCGGCCCGTCCTCTCATCGGCCGACGGCACCGACACGTCCCGGTCTTCGGGGCCGTAGCGAGCTATGTGGCCGGGCTGGTCGCACCCACATCTCCGTCTCCTCTCACGACTCTCCTGGGTTGCGTCGTCTCCCCCTGCGTCGTCTCCATCTCCCGCTGCGGCTTCCTTTCCCACTGCGGCGGCTGCGGCGTCTCTTGCGGCGGCGGCGGCGTCTCTTACGTCCGGGTTCTGCATGCCGGGTTGGTGGGGTACTTTTACCGGGGAATAGTAGTGGGTTCTTGACGTGCCCGCATCCTCCACCATATGTGGCATCCCACTACCCAATGGGCCGAGTTCCGCGAATAAATCGCACGTCGCACGCGGTTAAAGCCGCACTCGGCATTTATTTAAGGCAGTTCAACATACATTTGCCTGTTCTAGGGTCTCCGAGAGCCTCTAGTCCTGTGGCGGCTCGGGTTGTCTCCGCGTCGCTGGCCCTCTCCCCGCGTCGCTGGCCCTCTCCCCGCGTCGCTGGCCCTCTCCCCGCGTCGCTGGCCCTCTCCCCGCGTCGCTGGCCCTCTCCCCGCGTCGCTGGCCCTCTCCCCGCGTCGCCGGCCCTCTCCCCCCGCTCCGTGGCTCCTTTTGAGCCGGTTCCGGGTCTTCCTCTTCCCTGCCGCCAGGTGTCCCCCATCTCGCTGATTGCGGGGAAGACAGGGTGCTCCCTGTCGCCAGCTGGTGGTTGGCGGTGGTATACCCTGTTCACCACGGTTCCTCGGACCCACCCGGGCCGAGGTTTCAGGGGCGGGTTGCCACAATATATATATATATATATAATTATATATATATATATATATATATATATATATATATATATATATATATATATATATATATATATATATAAATTTATAATTATTGTTCATATCATTGTTCACTGTGCCATACTTTTCTTTGTCACAGGGCTCGTCGCTATAATTGCTGGTTCCCTGTCAGCGATGGCTCTGCTCCTGATAGTAGCATTGGCAGTCTACTGCGCAAAAAAACACAAAACCTCAAAGGGTAAGGGTAATCCCCTGCTGCGTCCTTAACAATGTACAGTATAATGTACTGTATAATGTCGCACTAACGTTACGGTCAAACACTGGAACGGAACGGATCTCAGACCAGAGTTTAGGCGATATTCTGAAAGCGATACTTCAATAAAAAAAAACATTATTTTTGTTTGACGTTCTGTTCTCTCATTTCCTCATTTGCTCTTCTTCTCCATTCGTGCCGCTCTCCTCTCCCCAGACACCACAGAAGTGGAAGATGTAACCTATGCAGACGTCTCTGTGCTCCAGCGTCAGGGACAGCAGAGAGAGCAGGGGGAGGGGGAGTACGGGGTGGTCAGGGTGGCTCCAGGCCCCAGGCAGACGATGGAGACCAATGTGGACGAGTGTGTGTACGCTCAGCCCCGGAGGACGAGGCCCTGAGAGCTGTCAACACCCAGAAGGACGCGTAGACAGTGCTTTAGCCAGAGGGGCAGCAGCCCGTTGACCTTTGACCTGCCAGGGACACTTCTCTCTCTGAATCTGATAATGGAAGATCATTTTTCCTTATTATTAACTTTTGCCTCTCTTGTTGTTATCCCTAGTGGTCGCTATTAGAAATAGAATGTTATACTTTTCTGCACTTTTGTATTATTATACCTATGCATATTATGGTATTATGTTGAACTATTCTATTATTATACCTCTTATATTTATTATACTATTCTTCATGCTTAACTATGCTCTTTTTTTTGCACGGGAGCCTAATTATGATATAAAATAACCAGCTATCAACTGCAAATATAATATATTCATCTATAATTATTTGGTTGTGATTAAAACATTTACATAAAATAAATGATCACCTGCTGACCATGAAATCTGGGGACCTGTAAAATGCAGCATTACTTTACTTGATATCTGCGTAATCAGACAGTATTGGCTGATTATGTAGACCTTAATCGGGGTAAGCTTTTAATTTCCTATAGGCCGGGGAAGGGCCATCCAATTTTTAATACTTGCATAGTCTTGTTTTTCTTACTGTATTTTGTCACTTGTTTACTTACCCTTTTAAATGTTGTGATTGTCAGCAATACGCGAAAAACAATTATGATAAATAAAAGAGAAAATAAACACAAATATATTATACAAATTACAAACATAAATAAATTATACCATAGCCTACCAATTTTTAGTTATAGTATTTAAGGATCATCATTCAACATAAATATTGCAAAGAACCACAAAAATCAACATTGTTACATTTTTCATTTTTCAACAATCTAAACAAGTTTAATTGAATCAATACCGTTAATTTAACGTAACGAGCATTAAATACTGCTCACAACGTAACGAACATTAAAGAACATACACAACGTAATGTTGCATCCAGATATTAATATTCGAAAGAAAACAATGTCACATCTTGAAACCATTCATTCCAGACCCTTGCTCCTTCCGTCCCTGTTGTTGCGTGGAGTAGCGACACTGAAATGACCCAGTGAGATTATATTATAATATTATTCTGTGTTGTGTTGATTATCTGACTTTATAACCTGACCACATTTCATGTCCCGTTTAGTCGAACTACTGAGCTCTGGATCACGGTTCAAGGTGTTAGAAAAACAAAAGTAAAAAGATTTAAATTATAAAATGAATAATGGCCTGTTTCTGATTTCTGATTTTTGTTTTATTGAAAAAGTCATGATATGGGTTCAAACAAAATCATGGGAAGTTTCCAAAATACTTTACAAAAGAAATTTCCAGCAACAAAATAAACATCATCCTTATAGATGCTCATCTGTATCCTCCACCCCATGTCCCTCCGGCTGCCATACAACCAACACACAAACACAAACATCCCCTAAGCGTGGAACACACCGGCCCAACCATTGGCCATCTAAAAGTTTTAGGAGGACTAATATTTTCCGTGTGTTCAGCTGTGTTGGAAGCTTCTGGAACCGCGTGGACGGTGTCTGGTCCGATTCAACATGAAAAGTTGTGTTGGCGGTCTGAGGGTTGGAGCAATTGGAATCTCCTGATTGGTCAGTGAATCAGCGGGGTGTGTGGGAGGGTCGGACCAGCACCACGAGACCAGCGCCACTCGATTATAAGGAGACTTAGGGCGTGTTCACACGGGCAGTGTGAACTGCCCGGTGCGGGTGGATGTTTTACATTATATTCCTATGGTACAGAGTGTTTTTGTAAAAACATCCTGGGTGCTTTTAAAAACACCGCTGCCAGCGGGTTTTTTTCACCGCTCTGGGTGGTTTTCAAGTTGAGAAAAGTTCAACTCGCCAAGAAAAAGCACCCGACGTCAGGCAGTTTTTTGACAGCTGACCAATGAACGAGCACTTACGTCAATAGGAAAGAAGAGTGGCGACCCAAACCAAAAAGTCTTTTCCGACGGAGCAACTGGTTGTCCTTGTAAGCGAACATGTCGAGCTATACGACATGACCAACAAGTTGTACCACAACATATATCACAAGGAGAGTATCTGGAGAACGATTGGTGGGATTTTGGGACATAAGTGTACTATGATATGCCCCGTACTGCTGCCGTCCCCGGTTTATATCATAAACCCACAAACGGGAAGGTTCGTCGTTATCGTCGTTGGCATTTAACGCCAAAACAAGGGCTGATTTTCTCATCCTCGACATTGTGATACTGATTCAAGTAGTGTAGCCAAAACACTTTGATACGCTAACCCCCTCTGTTCAGTGTTCCGACAGTTTAACCGATTTGTAATGTGCTCTAGAAAAAACCACCCCGTCAGTTTTTTAGTTGGTAAAAAACCGCTCGGGTCAGGTGTTTTTTAATAAAAAGAAAACTGCCCGTGTGAACACACCCTTATTGCGTCTCGGGCTAGCGCAGAACGAAGGCAACGGAGTGGTCTGATGAAGGCCGTTGGACGTTGCTTTCAGTCTGGCCGGTGTGTGGGCCCCTCTAGCGTCAACAACATGTCCGGTGTGGGCCGGCCGCCGGTCTCATATCCTATTGGCCAGCAGCAGCTTGACCACGTCGGGCCGCCGCTCCGCCCGGTCGAAGTGCTCGTAGGAGTCCCCGGACACGTTGAACGGCCACACCGCCTTCCAAGTGGCGCTCCGGCCCCCACCAGCCGCCGGGGAAGCCGGGCAGCACGGGCAGCGGCATCCAGTCCCCGTAGCCAGGGTCCCCGGGGAGCAGCTTCCAGTCCCCGGGGTGGATGGACGCCTGGACCGCCGGGTCCCAGGCCACGTCTCGCCCTCGTGGAGGTCGTAGCCGCACAGGCCCGGCCCGTCGTACCAGTTGTAGGTGTAGTAGTTGCAACCCAGTCTCACCAATATGCGTACAGATCGCACGGTTTTACACTTTCAAAATGCGTGCAGTACAATGCCAAAGGACAATTTCGCGTGCATATGATACTCAAAACCCAGCATTAACTTCTGTTGAGGGCCATTGTGGTCTCAGTGGAGTCCAGGACTTGAGACAGGAACACACAACCCAGCCTAAACTTTATACTCGCCACAACTGAACTAAAAGGGCCAATACCTTGTACACAGTAAACAGTACTGCGATACTGGGGATCTTCAAAGATCCCATAATAATATCATAATCCCTAATATCAACAATTATTAAGAGAAAGAAATTAGGCAATCAATTATGCATTCATGTTAAAATTCTCCCAATGAATACGACTTTGTTTGTGCAATGTTTTCTTGTCTCATTTTACTTTTTTCTCAGTAATGAGATTTAAGGTTTGGAACAAAGGCTAAATCTAAGTCTACCGTTATAAAAGCTTTGGTAAGACAGTGCGGAGGGCAGTGTGTTGGAGTCCCAGCCCAAAGGTTCAGGGTCCAAACACCACTGCAAGAAGCCCTACCTCCCTACTTATTAATATGACTCGGGAAAAATAATCAGACTCAGTCACTTTAGAGACAGTGTTTGCTAAATGACTGAACTGAAGTTAAACATTGGTGTCTCTGTTCTGTACTGTCGATGTGAAGCAATCTGTTTCATTCTTTTCTGGTTGACCCTTGCTCGTCCGTCTTTGTTAGGGTTTGTGTAATCAGGGCAATCTGAGCCATAAGGGGGAAGTTAGAGACGGCAGAGAAGCAAAAATAGCTCAAGTGTTTGCCTCATCTTATTGGTTCGTATGAAACGACCTTGACTCAATCTACAGAGGTGTCAACACTTAAACCATTTGAGTCACAAATAATGAGGATGTTTATATTCTCTTTTAGGTCAAGAAGGTACATTATCCACAAGATTGTCTCTTTTCTTTAACATTTTGGGCATCATAACAATTGTTGTGAGGTGAGGTTTTATATTGTGCCTACTTAAAAGCAATAGTTATCAGTTCTTGTGATTCATGCTCAGTGTCGTACCGTGGGGTTTAAGTCAGGATCTTCAGTAACGAACTCCACCAACGGCCAACCCCCAAACACTCAGACATGCACACAAATTTCATATTAGGTGCCAATACAGCCAACACAGCCAAAATATGCACTATTGCATAACATCCACAACAAGACAGTTGATCTTCAGCAACAACAACAGCGCACACGCAGTCACGCACACCACTCTGCATTACCGCAGAGCTAGAGTAATCAGCATCACCATGAGATCTTTCCTTATGTCACTCTGCAACCAGATTGCACATCACACACAAAAACAAGTGTTCACAGTTATTGTTATTTTCACCGGATGCTTTCGCCACTTCAACAGATTCAATAAAGGAGCCTATAGCGACAATATTACAAGTACAACGCCATTTCATTAACAAAAATGAAACATACAGGTAGGACTTTATGCCACATAATTTACAACAGCTATTCCAGCCACAATATTAAGCCCACAGTAGTAGTGAACGGGTTCATCAACACTCAGCATTACCATCAAGCCTACTGCCGAAATTCCAGCAATGTATTTGTGTTTCCATTCCATAAAAAAATATGGAATTAAGATGCGTTCAGACACAAATTAATGTAATTTTGAAAGAAATAATAAATATATGTAATTTAGATTTTGACAGGGCCAGCAGAGAAGGCCCTGCTGGTCCTGTCGGCCCACCACTGTTCATGCTTTTTCATTTTACTTGGAAAATTGTATCTTGTAGTCCATGTTGTACTACAATAAAATATATTTTAATAGATAAGATACATTTTAGTATCTTCAATCACCTAAACTACCTACTATTTAGGTATACCTCTCTCAGCTGTTATTGGACGAGATGTCTTCTGAATTATGCAAACTAAAGATGTGGTTTGACATAAACAAGTTATCACTGAACTTGAACAAAACTAAAATAATGATATTTGGCAATTGCAGAATGAATTCACAAGCTAAGATACAGATTGATGGGGGTTATTATTGAAAGAGTTGCCGTAAATACATTTCTTGGGGTTATAATAGACGAAACGATAGTTACGTATTGTAACTCTAGATTCTATGAGTATAGGCGCAGCCTTTTAAGGCTATCGCTATTGGGTTATCCCTAGGCGTGAGCCGTAGCACTGAAAATTTTGTAATCCCCGCCCACCAACAGCGTGGGCCTCAATCACGTCCGCGGGCCACCCATATATTCGGGCGCCGGCGGACGATCTGCTCCCTACAAACAGCTTTTCTTCAGCTATTAAAAGGACCATGAGGCCGACACTTAAAAGGCTGCGCCTATACTCATAGAATCTAGAGTTACAATACGTAACTATCGTTCTAAGTCGTATAGGCTTCGCCTTTTAAGGCTATCGCTATTGGGTTAAAAGGGCGAAGCACGATATAGTCTATGCCTCATTGGTCCCGATTGGTACCAGAAACACAGCTACATACATATAGTATCATGCGTCAGACATAGCATAACATATGTCATGCGTCTAACGGCATGTCATCAACGAGCAGCTCTAATGTGTCGGATAAGACACAAAAGCTCTCAGCATGAACATTCGACTCCACCTCACATTGTTTAATATGCGAGGGGAATAGTCACACAAACACACTCACTCCGACAAAGCACCCAGAACTGAGTGCGTCATAGAGGTAGAGGTAAAACCTAATAAAAGAGCATGGGGAAGCCCAGGAGGCTGCTGTGCAGATATCCTCCATCGGCATCCCTCTTTGCAGAGCGACAGAGGACGATATTCCTCTGGTCGAGTGAGCCCTGATATTCTCAGGCGGCTCAACCCCCGCTGACACATGCCTGTGTGATAGCATCACACAGCCAATGTGACAGCTGTTGTTTCGTCAGGGGAAGGCCTTGGGAATGGTCTCTGTAATGCACAAATAACTGTTGAGATTTGCGCAGAGCCGCCGTGCGTTTCACATAACAGGCAAGCGCGCGCACGGGGCACAAAAGATGGGCTGTCGCCTCCTCCTCAGATTGATGAGGAGGGAGAGAGAAACCATTGAGTGTTATTACCGTCGATCTGAACGAGCTAGTAATACTCTTTGGTATAAAAGCCGGATTCGGGCGTAATATGGCCGAACTGCCGTCCCCTTGTATTCTAAGACAAGAAGGGGCTACAGAGAGTGCAGACAGGTCGCTCACTTTCTTAGCTGACGTCAGGGCCAGCAGCAAAGCTGTCTTGGCTGACACAAACTTGAGGGGCACCTGGTCAAGAGGCTCAAAATGGGGCTTTAACCAGTGCGCGCAGAGCACCAGTGTTAAATCCCATTGTGGAGTGAGAAGGAGCGCGTCACAGGTCGCTCTCTCCTCACACCTTTTAGGAAGCGCTTCATTAAGGGGTGACTAAAAACAGTTTTATCCCCGAAACCATCGTGGCATGATGAAACAGCAGCCGCGTACGTTTTAGTCGTGCTAAAAGCCAGCCCTCTTTCCATAAGTGACTGGAGGAAAGAGAGCACTTGCGGCAAAGGGCAGGAGATGGGATCACCACCCCTCTCCGTGCACCATCTCTGGAAAGCCGCCCATTTAGCCGAGTAAAACGCTCTGGTGGAGTCAGCTCTGGCACCCTGGATGGTCCGTACGACCTCCTGGGAGAGGCCGAGACCCTCTAGGCGCTCGCGTTCAGCGGCCAGGCCCACAAGCGCTGGCCGATCTCTGGGTAATCTATGATTGCTCCCCCTGCCTGTGAGAGAGCATCTCGCCGCCAAGGGAGTACCTTCGGCGGCCCCGAGAGCAGACGCTGGAGGCAGGGAAACCACGGTGCACTCGTGCGTTGCGGTGCTATGAGAATCATGCACAGCCGCTCCTCTTGGACGCGGTCCAAGACTTGGGGAATCAGGGGAATGGGTGGGAAAGCGTACAGGAGTGTGTTCGGCCACGGTCTGTGAGCGAACGCATCCACCCCGAGCGGGGGATTGTCCTTCGCGCTGAGAGAGAACCACAGCTCGCACTGTGTGTTCTCCCGCGTAGCGAATAGGTCGACCTCCGCCTTCCCGAACTCGCTCCATATCTGATTCATCAGATCGTGGTGCAGAGTCCAGCCTCCTGGTTGGGGACCCCCCCTCGACATCATGTCGGCCCCTCTGTTCAAGACACCGGGGATGTACGCTGCTCTGATGGAGGGCAAGTGTGCGTGCGCCCAGCATAACAGCTGTCTCGCTATGCTCAGCAGCTGTTGCCGAGCGCACGCCCCCTTGGCGATTTATGTATGCTGCTGTTCGCCTTGTGTTGTCCGTGCGAATCATTACGTGTTGATTCGTCAACATTGGGGCAAAGTGTTGGACCACCTTCAACACAGTGAGGAGCTCCAATGCGTTTATATGCATGGTCACGGGGGCGGCCAAACGCCGCCCACTACGTGAAACTCGCATGTTCCTCCCCAGCCCGACAGAGAAGCATCCGTGAACACTGAGAATGTGGGACGTTGCTCTGCCCAACGGCACCCCTCTCGCGGAGAGTTCGGGGATTCGCCCCAGTGGGGTCAAATCGGGGCCCACTGATAGGGGAATGGTCACTCTGCGCTGCCGTTGACGCGCCCGGGTCGATGCGCAGGCGAGAAAACCATCTCTGCAGCCCGCCTCATGTGAAGCAGCCCAAGTGGCACCACCGTGTGAGCGGCCGACATCATGCCCAGCAGCCTCATGACAGAGAGGGCTGTCACGACGCTGCCCGGGGAACAACGGCGGAGGAGAGACCACAACGTCTCCATCCTCTGCTGTGAGAGCCGTGCTCTCATTACAGCTGAATCCAGCTCTACCCCCAAATACATCACACTCTGTGAGGGGAGGGGGGAGCTTTTTCTTCCAGTTTTATGGCGAAGCCTTAAATTCGACAGGTGAATTTACCAGTCTTTTTTGTTTGAATAGCCGCTTTCCTCCTTGGAGTGAGCCATCAAAAGCAGATCGTCCAAGTAGAACAGTACTCTCATTCCTTTGCGTGCAGCGGCTGGAGAGCCGTCTCCCACGCACTTGGGAGAACGTTTGTGGGGCTAGAGAAATAGCTGAACGGGAGACGGTTGTACTGGTTAGTGTGACCCTTGGAATGAGAAACGCAGGAATTTCCTGTGTTTGGGGATCACTGTGACGTGGAAGTAGGCGTCCTTTCAAATCTATTTGATGTGAACCAGTCGCCCGGTTTTTACACACTGTAACACTCGTCTTGATGTTAACATGTGAAACGGCCTCTCCGCGATGCATTTGTTGAATAGGGCTAGATCGAGAATCGGTCTCAGCCCTCCTGTTTTCTTGGGTACCAGGAAATAACGGGAATAAAATCCCTGCATTTCCTCTCCCTGCGGGACTGCGGAAATCATTTTTTCGCCTAGGAAGCTGCTGTAGCTCCGCCAAAAGTGACAGCTGTTGATCCTTGGATGACAGCGTTGTTTCCACAATCCCGTTGAATCGCGGCGGAACGGAGGTGAACTGCAGGGTGTGACCCTTGCTGATCAGCCTGTCCATCCATTTGGCCAGGCTGCATGCGTTCAGCCATTCCGAGTAATGCTCCGAAAGCGGCCCTGCAGCCTCTTGTTTCGATGCGGCTGTCATGGAAACGAGCCACGCTTGAGCCCCTGCCGCCGCTGCGAGGGGAGGATCCCTCCTCGCAGCCCATGGGGAGCTTTGCTCGAAAGGGCTGGGTGTGTGTGTCATTAGCAGAGGCATGCCCTGCCTGCTCAGCTTGTGATAATAGTGTAGCTCCCTCTCTCCCGAGCGTTGGGACGCGAGGAGGAATAACACTGCGGCTGGGTAGCAGACTGCCGACACTGTGAACGACCTGCGTGTCATTCGTAGACAGAGAAGCTCGTTTCAGCGGCCGCCCCGCCACATGTCATGCCAGGCATGATGTGGTGGGAGGGGAAAGTAATGTAGGGCTGGCTCGATCAATAATACGAGGTTTTATTGACGGCCTGCCTATATGTGGTGGGAGATTGCGTGTGTGAAACAGTTACGGCTGAACCGGAAGGCTCTGGCGTTAACTGGGGTGTGGGGAGAAAACAGCTGTCTTTAGTAAAGAGGTGTTTCCCGCTGTCACACGCTTCTCCCTCGCCCCGTAATAGCCGGCGCTTGTGGGGCGGGGCATCGCCCATGAGCCCGCTGCCCGAGGCCTTCGCCGGCCGCTCGCCGCCGCCTGCGACGGAGGCGGGCGGGAATGGGAAGCCGGGCGAGGCTGCCTTTGTAAAGGTAATGAAGGGCTGGCTCGATCAATAATGTGAGGTTTATTGACGGCCTGCCTATCTGTGGTGGGAGATGCCATGTGAAACAGTTACGGCCGAACCGGTTAGGCTCTGGCGTTAACTGGGGGTGTGGGGAGAAAAACAGCCGTCTTTAAGAAAGAGAGACGTTTCCCGCTGTCACACGCGCTTCTCCCTCGGCCCCGTAATAGCCGGCACTTGTGTGGGGCGGACTGGGGTGGTCGGAAAACAGCCGTCTTTAGAAAAGAGACGTTTCCCGCTGTCACACGCTTCTCCCTCGCCCCGTAATAGCCGGCACTTGTGGGGCGGGGCATCGCCCCATGAGCCCGCTGCCCGAGGCCTTTGCTGGCCGCTGGCCGCGACCTGCGATGGAGGCGGGCGGGGCTGATTAGCCGGGCGAGTTTGCCTTTCAAGAGGCAATGGGCTGGCACGATCAATAATAGGTTTATTGACGGCCTGCCTATACGTAGTGGGAGATGCGCGCGAAACAGTTATGGCCGAGCCGACAGGCTCCGGCGTTAACTGGGATGTGGGGAGAAAACAGCCGTCTTTAAAGAGATGGGTGGCTTCTTAAAAGAGCCGTTGTTTTCTCGCCGTCACACGCGTCGTCTCCCTCGCCCCCATCATGGCCTCGCCGGCGCTTGTGGGGAGGGGCATTGCCCCATGAGCCCCGCTGCCCGGGGCCCTTGCTGAGCCGCTCGCCACAGCCCACGGACGGGGGCGGGCGGGGGCTTGTGAGCCGGGGGGGGCCAGGAGGAGCTGCCGGCGCGCCCGCAACGGTGGCTGTCGGGGGCCCACGGCGGCGACGGGAACCCGGGGCGGGGCGCTGCTGCTGTCGGGGTGGAGGCGGAGGGCGGGAGACGTGTCTCCGGAACTTCTCTGCCTCCTCGGAAAGCAAGCACGCATCTCGTCCATCATTGGACGACAGGCGGGGCCCGAACACAGCCCGTTCCGAGCTGATGGGGCACTCTAGCAACTGACGCCCTCACCGGCTCAGGGGATGCCGGGGGTCTGTTGCAGCCACAGGTTCCGCTGAATTAGGTGCTGCCATGCCGCCGTCCGGGCCGCTGTTTACCGCACGCGGTGGAACAGAGGCAGAGGATGACACCGGCAGCTTTCGCCACGTCGACTGCCCGTTCAGCCAGACGATGAGGGTCAGCCGCCATGGTGGAGATGTCATTGCGCTAGCAGGGCGATGTTGTCACAACCGCCATCTGCTGCATCATGCATTTGATGCGCCCTGTCTGTTGAGCTTGGCCGTCAGCTTGTCTTTGGGAGTGGGGCGGCGGCGCGAGCCCCGGCTTCACCCCAAAGACAGCGCACAGAGTGGGGTCCAGGCGGCGGTACCGCCCTGTAAACCCCGGTCTTTCAGACCCTCCGTCTTCGTGACCTGATCAGGTCTCCACCAGCTGCCGAGCCCAAGCTCCGTCGCAGCCCCACTAAGAGTACGTAGTTGAATGGCCGGGAAAACATCGGCCAATGTTCGAGACGGGCAGGGCGTGTAGTCGCGGCCTGAGCCCCCAATCCATGCGCTGGTCCGGGCGTTGGGCTGAGGCACTAGCGGCCACCGTGGCCAAGAACAAAGTTTGCCGGCAACCCTGCCGATAAGCTCGGAAGCCGCCACAAAGCCCAACCACTAAATGATTGTGGCAGAGACGGGCACAGTTGCTCCGCCCACTCCGGCGCCGCCCTCCATGCGGAGCGGCTACCGAGGGAGGACACTCCCTCTCCGCCTGCGGATCGAGTCGCCGAAAACCGCCCCGCAAGAGGAGAGGCATCGCCGACGACGGAGAAGTCTCGCACCTGCGACGCGGCGGCAGTGTCGTCTCGGCGCTGGTCGTATCCCCCGACAGCGCCTTACAATGCGAACAAGCACGCGCGAGAGCGCCAAGAGGGCATGTTCAATTGCTCCAGGCAACCCTCGCACACTTCGGCCCGATACTTCGGGCAAGATTAACCGGTTACACGGACCGCCAGATGCGATCGTCTCGGATCCATGGTATAG
>OLKM01002898.1:49449-50832 GCA_900291075.1 Melanogrammus aeglefinus | reverse complement strand
AGAGAGGGAGAGAGAGAGAGAGAGAGAGGGAGAGAGAGAGAGAGAGAGAGAGATAGAGAGAGAGAGAGAGAGAGAGAGAGAGAGAGAGAGAGAGAGAGAGAGAGAGAGAGAGAGAGAGAGAGAGAGAGAGAGAGAGAGAGAGAGAGAGGACAGTGAACGAGAGAGACATGAGGGAGAGCAAGAGATCGAGAGAGTTAGAGACACACAGACAGAGACAGAGAGAGAGAACGAGAGAGAGAGAGAGATAGATAGAAAGGGACACCTATAGCCTTCTGCTAAAACAATGCCTAGCGGTATTAAAACGACATGTGGGTTCGGACGAGGGGAAAATAGTTGCGTCATATAAAACGTAACGGTGGAGGCCGGTGCCACCCGGTACCTCCATCAGCACGGCCTCAATGTTTCTTGACCACGCGGCACGTCGACACTTGGACGTTGCACCCTCAGCTGCAGCCCTAAGGCAGGGTGCTACCTCGCTCTCCACCAGAGGAATCTCACTCATACACTCTTATCCCAGACACACCCGTCAAACATAAACACGAGGGGAGATTCCAGTCCGGCTATCGGAGCGCTCCCTCCTCCTCCTCCTCCTCCTCCGACCTTCGCGCGCTGTGCGTTCTGTTGTCGGGCCGGAGGTCAGAGGGCTGTCTTCCATTAAAGCGCCGGTAGGAACGCACAGTCGGACGCGCTGTGTTTCTGGAGGACAGCGTGTGTTTCTGGAGGACAGCGTGTACTGGCCTGGGAAGAGGCATTGCTAGGAAAACATGCCCCCCTGAAGAACCACCACCAGTCTTTAGTGGTTATGGCACAAGTACTATAAAACTAATTGTGGTTGATTGCTAGCAGCAATAGGAGCAGAAGGCAGCTATGGTGAAGCGCCCGGGGACTCCAGGTCTACTGCCTGGCTCAAGGGTACTGGCAAGGACAATATCTCTGACTCCGGGTCCACTGCCTGGGTCAAGGGTACTGGCAAGGACAATACCTCTGACTCCGGGTCCACTGCCTGGGTCAAGGGTACTGGCGGGAGTTATACCTCTGACTCCATATCTGCTGCCTGGCTCGAGGGCACTGGCAGGGGCAATACTCCTTGACTAAAGGTCTACTGCCTGGCTCGAGGGCACTGGCAGGGGCAATACCCTTGACTAAAGGTCTACTGCCTGGGTCGAGGGTACTGGCGCGGGTTAAACCCTACAATGGGTGTGTTTTGGTTTGAGAGGAAACCCACTTGAACACGGAGAGAACATACAAACTCCACACAGTAAGGGCCCAAGGTGTATCCCCCCCCCTGCTGTCTCATCGTGTCAGTCGATGGTGTCATCACATTTAAATTTATTTCAAATTAAAGAAGCCTTCAGCCAAAGTGACTTACTGAGAACAATCAAA
>OLKM01002898.1:31949-46949 GCA_900291075.1 Melanogrammus aeglefinus | reverse complement strand
ATGGTGATCCCATGACTTCAGCCATACTTAAAGACATGTTTATGGATGCCGCTGCCCCGCCCGCGCCCCCCCCCCCCCCCCCCCCCTCCATAACAGCAGATACTAGCAACCCAAACACCGGCCCCACAGACGGTCCAGGGGAACTAATCCTTCATACTTCTAAAGACATCTGCATGCATCCCGCACTCGGCCTGTCTGTCTTACATTTCCTTCTTGTACTCTCTCTCCCTCTTCTCGCCTCCCTCCCTCTCTCTCTCTCTCTCTCTCTCTCTCTCTCTCTCTCTCTCTCTCTCCTCTCTCTCTCTCTCTCTCTCTCTCTCTCTCTCTCTCTTCTCTCTCTCTCTCTCTCTCTCTCTCTCTCTCCTCTCTCTCTCTCTCTCTCTCTCTCTCTCTCTCCTCTCTCTCCTCTCCTCCTCTCTCTCTCTCTCTCTCTCTCTCTCTCTCTCTCTCTCTCTCTCTCTCTCTCTCTCTCTCTCTCTCTCTCTCTCTCTCTCTCTCCTGGCCTCTTGCTCTCTCCTCGCCTCTCTCTCTCTTTCTATTGTCCTCTCATTCTTTCTCTCTCTTTTTCTTGTCCTCTCTCTTCTCTTCTCTCTCTCTCTCTCTCTTCTCCATCCTTCTTTGCTCTCTCCTCGCCTCTCTCTCTCTTTCTATTGTCCTCTCATTCTTTCTCTCTCTTTCTATTGTCCTCTCTTCCTTTCTCTCTCTCTCTCTTTCTCCATCTTTTTGATTTTGATAGATTTCCTTTTCACTATATATTTTTCTTTCTTTCCCATCATACCCCCCCCTCTCTCTCTCTTTTTTCTCTTCCCTTCTTTCCCCTCCAACTCTCTCACTCTCTCTCCTTCTTTTCCATCCCTCTGTTCTATTAGATGTCCTTCTTGATCTCTTCTTCTTCTCTCTCCCTGTATGTCCCCCTTGAACCGTCCCTCCCTCTCTCTGTCTATCGTGTGTGCTGGAGGCCGGGTATGTTGGATTTGTGAGTCCCTCCATGCCGGGGTGAAAGGTGAGCTACTCCAGTGGTTCACTAGCGGTGCACTAGCAGTCATTGCATACGTTTGTGCGTTGGTTGTGAACCCCAGCGCTGTGCACGCTTAAAGAGAGCACTATGGGTGAACAAATTAATCAGTACCACCTCATACCTCTCTACCACTACTACATTGCTTTCTGAGTAAGGGCTGCTTACTCGACAGTCGATGCCTTTCGAGTAATTTAAATATTGTACATGGTATGTTCTGGTACATGTGTTCACAGTTTCAGTTTATAACAACAAACTTCATCTCATTTCTGATGAGGTGCTGAAACAATGTGATCAACACTGAGCAAACAGCCGACCCAGACCTGAAAACATTTACTGTACGCTAGAACTTTGCACACGGTTTTATATTTTCGACCTCATCCAGTTTTGGAAGTGTCTTCCGGAAGGAACCTTTTCTTGATGGCTGTTGACATGAGGATTAACCCATTAAATCTGTATATGAATATTTAAGTGCTGCGGCTGCCATGACACACCTTTTGACACGACCTTTTCAACCACTTTTTGGATTCTAATCCGTTCCTATTCTGCCTTTCCCTTTCTCCTCCCCTCTTCCGCTCTCTGTCAGCCTCGCTCCCTCGCTGCCTCCCAATCCATCTCTATCTCTGTGTGTCTCTCCCTCTCTCCCTCTTTTATATGTTTACTTTGCTTGTGTATCTCCCCCCCCCCCCCCCCCCCGCTTCCCCATGCACACACACCCTTCAGTCAGGCTCCGGGGGCTTCTGTCAGGACGTCAGCGTCGGACACACAACCCCTCCGATAAAGCCTCTTTGTTTCGCTGATTACACAAGAAGGCGTCGCCGCCGACCAGGCCTTTGATGGGGAGAAGCTCCGCCAGAGTCCAGCCTGTCAGCCCAGGCATCCACCCCGTCACACCTCCCATTATCTCTGGCCCTCCTCCTCCTCCTCCTCCTCCTCACTCCTGCTGTCCTGCGAGACCCCCGGGCCACCGGTTACACGGCTGTCAGTCAGTCGTCGACAGAGAGAAGCGTGGAGCGATGGCTCCTGTCTCAGGACCACCGCCTCCCAGTGAGCCATGCAGGGTTTCTCGATTACTTTCCCTGCTGGTCAGGAAGGAGTTAACCTCCCGGGTAAGGGGGTGAGGTGGGGGGGGGGGGGGGGTCCGGTGCATGGTGGTGGTGCTGGTGGGTGGATGGGGAGGGCGTCGGTGTGAGGGAGAGCGGGGGCCCGATGGTAACTGAGTGTGTAATTAATGCCGCAGTGTGTCCAGTCCTTGGGACCCCCCCCCCCCCCCCCCCACACACACACACACGCACACACACCCTGACCCAACACACACACACCCCGGGAACCAGCCTTCCCAGCCTCTGGTAGAAGGATAGGGGTCAGGAGGAAAGGGGAGGTGGGTGGGCATCCGGCCCACCCCAGCCACCCCCCCCCCCCCCCCCATTAGACCACTGGGTCTGACCGCAGAGAGAGTGGGGGTTGGGGTCTAGTCTCGCGGAAAGGCCTCGGGGCGAGTGACCTCTGTCAGCCATGAAGTTGTGGGACCAACACATTGGTCTCCCATGATGGATGTGTGGAGGGTGGAGGCCGCCCTAAGCTCTCAGGGTCCGCACACTCTCGGTAGGAACACAAACAGCTCAGCTCTTTCGAGCAGGCGAGATTGAGAGTCAAGGCTTTTCAATGGTTTTTTTGATTGATTCATCGCCCTGCTGAAAGGGCAGTTCTTTGCCCTTGTTGGGGGCTTGGCTTGGTTTACTTTGATGGAAGTGTGCTAACGTCACTACCCGTCATGTAGACTTGTTAGCCATGTGAAAGCCGTAGTTCCCATTACATTGTTGTTGGGTGGTTTTTGTATTCATTCCCGTTACCACCAGATAAAGAACACCCACTTTGGCAGACATCACTTCCCCCCGAGAAGCCATTTTGGTGAGAAGTATTTATTTCAAAACCCCCAGCTTCCATATAAAATAATATGTTTCTATGACAAAAATGTTTTGGGTGAAAGAAAATTATAGTAAATCACTTGTGTATCTTGCAAGATTTTAAGCCAAATAATAATTTCAGATATTGATCATAACACAATCGCTGATCCAAACCACTGTGCACTCCATTCCCATGCCGAAGAAAAGGCTGGTGTTTATTTAATACAAACCAGTGTCTGTGAAATCAATGATCGAGGAACTATTAACATAATGGTGTCCGCCTTGAATCAATTTACACCTCTTAATCCCAATCTTGGCCCGTGTGATGAGATCTTGGAATGGATGGCTGGGGGAATATCTTCCAGAAAGAGGTACAGCATGTTGCACAGGATCCAATCATTATTTAAAGGCCTGAAGGTTAGAAGAAGACATCCCTGAACGAGTTGGTGCTGGAACAGATGCTGGGGTAAAGGATACCAGACACGGAGAGACGAATTGTTTAG
This sequence comes from Melanogrammus aeglefinus, assembly GCA_900291075.1. Lineage (NCBI taxonomy): Eukaryota > Metazoa > Chordata > Actinopteri > Gadiformes > Gadidae > Melanogrammus > Melanogrammus aeglefinus. The sequence goes on along the minus strand of OLKM01002898.1, from coordinate 43,524 downwards.
TAGGCCAGGTTCAGCGTAATGTTGTGTGTCCTCTTCAGATACTGTCTGGCAAAGATCTGAGTCTCAGGTGGGTCTGCCCAACATTAAAAAGCTTCTCGGTTTACGGCGATTGATTAATTGTCTGCCAGAGGTAACTAAGCTCAGCTTTCTATTTAAACCTCACTTTGCCTTCCCTTCCTCACCCCCGCGGTGTGAGAGCAAGGAAGCGACGTCACAGTTAACTCCGGCCACATGGAGACACTGCGAGACGGATCGAATGCAGAAATACTACACTGGGATCACTCTCGATCTGCAACAAGCCCTCGTTGGCGTTGTCAGCCGCCAACCCCCCCCTCCCCACCCCCACTCGCCCATAACCTGTGATTAAGCGCGTTTAAGTCTTTCTCGCCCCTCTGCCAGAAACTGCCCTGCCAGTAAACAACAGCGTGGATGGTTAATGCATCCGAACTCTGGTGGGCAAACACAAATAACACGCTTAAGCAGCTCGCCGCAGCCAGAGAGGAAACTGGCATTAGCGATCACAGCCCTCAACGTCTTGAAGTGAAACGGCCTCCTATGTAGCTCTGCTCCGGCAGGAATGTTGATGACCGAGAGCCATCTAGCCGTCCTGTCAGCGGCGGTGAGAGCCGTGGAGCCACATTAGAGCATTCCAGGGGCCCCACGGCCCCACCACAAGCTCATATTTATCGTGTGTGGTTGAAGCAGTGCAGAGGAGCCCGTAGCTGACACACGGCTCCAAACACAAGTGTGTTGGACGAGCGGGCACACACGCGCACGCATGCACAGTGCACACACACACACACACACACACACACACACACACACACACACACACACACACACACACACACACACACACACACACACACACACACACACACACACACACACACACACACACACACACACACACACACACACACACACACACACACACACACAAATGTATGCATGCATGGATGCATGAATGCACGCACACTCACTTACATACACACGCATGCAAGCATGCAAGGGCACACATGCACTCTAACACGTGCACACAGTTGTGTTTGTGTACAGGCCCACACATACAGGGAAGCACACACACTCGTTAACACTAGCCCACACACATACAAGCGCACACACACACACACACACACACACACACACACACACACACACACACACACACACACACACACACACACACACACACACACACACAATGCACCCACCCACACACAGAATGCGCGCACACACACACCCCACACATGCAAACACACACACATACATTAAACATGCACGCACCCACACACACACACACACACACCACACCTTGCCCTTCCCAATTATGTCATACAACAAAGAAACATGGTTAGTTTTAAAATGAAACTAAGAGATTATTATTTTGATCGCAATTTTGACCATTAGTAGCCTATTTGTAAATTGGGTCCTGGTATCCTTGTTGTGTAGTGATTCAATGTAGGAGCGGGTAACATATGTTATGTGTTTGTCTTGGATGTTGTTGTATTGAGTATGTGTTTTCTGTATGTATTTTCTGTTTTATGTATTAATGTGTGGTGTGTTAATGGTTTGTATTTGTCATTTACTATGATGAAATGACCCCAGGAAGAATAGCTGCTGCGTGGCAAAAGCTAATGGGGATCTAAATAAACTAAACTAAACTAAACACACGCACGCACACACACACACACAAGCACACACACACATACACACACACAAACATAAACACTAGCATTGCCTGTGTCACGTCTGTCTACCCTCTCGCTGCGAGATCGACGGCATTGGTTAAAAAATCACCATGGCCCGAACGACGATTTCAGGCCCCTTGCAAAGTGTCCAAGTCGCTGGTCATCCAGCGAGACGACAGCCTCCCATAAGGATCAGTGTTCTACAACACGTTTACAGGTTGGCAGAGCAGGCTGGTGTACGGATAATTACTACCTCCTCAAGTCTCCTGGCTTATAATTGACCCAGACGTAATGCAGTTTAATCACCAAGAACAAAAACACAGCCACCTTTCCCCCTCCCTCACCTCTCTCTTTACCACGCAGTGACGGTGGGTTTACAGGAGATATTAACTTTATAAGATGGGTTCACACACACACACACACACACACACACACACACACACACACACACACACACACACACACACACACACACACACACACACACACACACACACACACACACACACACACACACACACACACACACACACACACACACACACACACACACACACACACACACACACACACACATCGACACATGCACATACACACAAGCAAACAGGCCATTAGCAGGCAGGGAGAAGTGCGGGGAGTCTGTCCTCTGGGTCTCTTTAATTGTCCAGTGTCTTAGTAGTTTTTAGGGGCGCTGGGCTATTATCATCCTCCGAGGTGACTCGCCGCGGAGGCTTTCATGTCTCGCCTGAACTTTGGACCCAGCTGGATGTGTTTTGAACGGTTCTAATGTATCGGAGGTTCAAAAGATTTCACTACCTTCCATTTAGCTCTCCTGCTGACAGTGTCGGGGCACTTTATAATGCTTCCACGCGGGGCCTGTTTCCCATCAAAGTCCATATGGGAGGTGGAGGGATTCTGCCAGGAGAGCAAATGGGATGAAGTAAGGAGCCAACGGGATCAACCCATTATTTACTGTTTCCTTTCCCCGTTGCGGTCCTTTCTCGGTGACACTTAATCTGAAGGCCACTAACAGGGCACAAGGGCCAGGGCATTGTCTTGCTCATGGGGGATGGCAGGTAATGCACGGTGCAGAACCCTACAGAACCTTTCGAGTTGAGGAGTCAAACTACTTAACGGCTAGATTTGATTATTCAAGGCCTTATCCCTTAAACCAATTCCCCCCTCCCCCCACAATGGTTGGCCCATCAGTCTTTGTAAATGGGCCGGCATGTGGCTCAGGAGGTAGAGCGGGTTGGCTGGTAACCAGAAGGTTGCAAGTTAGATCCCCGGCACTCCCGGAGTGTCGAGGTGTCCATGAGCAAGACGCCACACACATGACTGCCCCCGACGAGCTGACTGTCGACTTGCGTGGTTGACACCGCCGTCGGTGTGTGAATGTGTGAAAGAATGGGTGAATGTTCGAAGCTGTTTTGCCCATTATCAGCTCTGGAACATTGTTCTGTTCTCAGCTCTTGTTCTCAAGATATCGGCTGATGGAGGCGACCGTTGAATAACACCTTAGCACAGTGGATGCGAAGGCTTTACCTCCTTGAGTACGGGATTCGTCAGGGTTTCTTTAATTCCACCGCCCCGGGTGACGTGGACGGCATCACCGTGCCTGCGGGGTGCCCTGGGAGCGAGTGTCGGGACACAGTAAAACTTTGCTCTAAAGCTTTACAGAGGGCAGGAGCGGTGTGACACGAGAGTGTCTGTGTGGCTTCACCTCCATTAAAACAGAACCTGGCCGGTCAGGGGCTGGCACTAAAACCCCCATAAACACACAGCGGCCAGACCCAAGCAGCCCTAACATGGAGTCTACCCCACTCCCAGGGTCCAAGTCGAGGGTTGGGTGGTGGTGGTGGTGGTGGTGTGGTGGTGGTGGTGTGGTGGTGGTGGTGGTGGTGGTGGTGGCGGTGGTGGCGGTGGTGGTGGCCGGTCAAGGGGAGGTGGAAGAAAAGGGTAGGGTGGAGGTGGTGGTGGTGGTGGACGGGGGGGGGGGGGGGGACGCAAGGAGAGGTGGAGGAAAAAGGGGAGAGGTGGTGGAAGTTTTCTGGGTAGATGGTGCGGGTTGGGGGAAGGTGGTCCGATACAAAAGTAAGTGGTTCCCAAGAAACTTTACTGTAACGGCAAAAAAAATTAATGAAAACCCAACGCAGCGACGCTGAGGGGGGAGCCAAGACCGGCTCCTGGGGTGGACCAAGGCCACCGCCGCCACAGCCGCCGCCACAGCCGCTGTCACAGCCGCCGCCACAGCCGCCCCACAGCCGCCGCCACAGCCGCCGCCACAGCCGCCGCCACAGCCGCCGCCACAGCCGCCTGTCCACAGCCGCTGTCACAGTCCTCCTCCGACCCGCGGTGTTTGTCTTCCTTTTGTGTTTAACAGGCCGGTTGAGGGTCCTGGCGTTCCAGGGCCCTAACTACAATCAAAGTAAGGTCAGCGCGGGGGCCGGTTCTTTTAGTGCCGCCCAATCACATGCTAACGGCTGGAAGATGGCGGTTTAGTGAGGGCTGACCTGGGCTCAGGAAACTGGCCTCGTGGAACGTGGCTACACACTAAAAGGTGTTTCTGGAGTCGTCACACAACTCAGACTCATCCCATGGTTAGAGATATGTTTCTGAGTTGAGTTGGTGGGAACGGATGTTTGAATGTGTCACCCTTTCCAAACAACATGTGTACACGTGACAACATGACTGAACGACCCTAGAAGCACATCACACAACGTGATGATAATGACCCCCCCCCGTCTTCAGAATCGCCATGACAGGCTACTGCTGTTACACAAACGAACAACGTGTGTAATCTCTCGGGATAAAAAAAACAAAACACAAGGATGTGTTTTCAAACTGCTGCGATGCGACGCCTCTGGTCAGAATCCCTCCCACCAGCCCCCCGGAGGGGCCCGTCTCTAAGGAACCGCGTCAAAAAGATTTAAATGAAATGCACAACCGAACTTTGGATTGTTTGTGCGTATTTTGATTTGAGTTGTTTTGCACACAAAGTATAACTCTGACTGAACATACAAAACCAACGTCGAACTCAATAGCTTGTAGTGCCTTGAAATAAAACCGCATCGTTGTTGTTCGATTGTTCAACACTAGCTGGTGCCTCACTGTGCGGAGCCACAGAGCTATTTACGGTAAGTGCACGCAGCAATTTGGTGTCCACAAAGAGACATAACTACAAGTCGCCCAAACAGAAATTTGGAAATGGATATTTTGAGACTCAATGTCAAAACCTTGCGAATTCTTTGGGAACAGGCAGGCATTCTGGGTAGACAATGTGGAAGGAACAAAGAAATCAGTAGGCCTACTTGGTAACTTCCGAGACCAGGGGTGAGACAATGGATTAGATTTGAGTTGATTAGACTTCCCATATCTAGCCCTACATCTTTACTTTAGCATTGCCTTGGAGTCCTCACACCCAGTAGAGGTTTAATTTATATTGAAAAACATGCTATACCCCTCATTCAAAGTAAAGAACCTCAAGAAGTACTCTGTCCAGAGTCAATTTTTTTCTGCCTGCAGAAAATTTGCAGACTTTCAATGTAACGTTCAAATAACCTTCGGCTGGTGTTTAAGTTGTGTCAACACTTCTCTTGTCATGAAAACACGTGACATGTTTCGTCATCAAGGGGTTCAGATCAACCTCATGTGTGACTTTAACATCAAAGCCATCATCATGGCTCGACAATGGTCAAATATCTTCTAATCTAGCAGGCCTGACAATGTAGAGAGGAGGAACAATGATGGGAGGATTACAATAGGGCTGGTCAAAATGCATCATGGGGTTTTGAAAGGTCTCAAGAGAGTTGCATTTCTGTCTAATCCAAAAACCATCGTAAATATGGTGCAAACCTAGGCCCACGCAAACTTTGTTTGGCCACGTCTCGCATGATAAACGCTGAGGCACTTCTGCACACAACTATGTCTCCCCATTATGACGAATCATTCCACGATGAATGACTACAACAAATGAGCAAAAAGCCCATCAACCACCAACACAATAACTCCCATTCCAACGATCCTACGCTTGCCAAAATGGCGGTGGTCATTGCCATGTGCTTGTGTCGTGATGTACAAGCCCATTCGGACCGCATGGGAAGGCACGAGAGTCTCCACGAAGACGAGCTGACATCACCGACGCTGACACTATTAAAGTCGTGGCTGCGGCCCAGCGATCTGAACCCAGAGAGCAGTGCAAGCCGGAGTCCTCGCTGAGCCCCTGAGGTAATGCTGTTTCACCGGAGCAGCGGCTCTGCTCGCTGTTAATGGGAAGGGTTTTTGGGGGGATTTCGGCCGGCCGTCCCTGGTGTCCAGAGGGACAATGCTTTGGCAGAGGGAGATTGATCTGCGGTTGGCGTACCTCCCCGTGACCCTGTGAGAATAAAGACCGACCAAAGCCCTTCCAGCGGCCAATCACCTTCCTCTGTTACAGGGAGAGGAGGGGAGGGGGGAGAGTAGAGGAGAGGAGAGGGGAGGGCAAGGGAGAGACAGAGACAGAAAATATATAAAAAGGATTCAGAAATAAAGGGGGAAGGGGGGAATGAGAACGGTCAATAAACATAGAAGTCTGCTAGAAAGTTAATGAAGAGTAATAGGAAGAGACGAAGGGAAGAGGGATTGACAGATGGACAGATCCACAGACAGACAGACAGGCCGAAGACAGACAGACAGCCAGTGAGGGACCGACCAGAGAGAAGAGTGTTTACCCAGGTGTGTGTTGTAGCCAGCCAGCAGCTGTGTGGAACAATATTCAAAGCAGACTGAAAGTCTCAACTGTACGGACAAAACCCGGCGAAGAACAAGACCTCATCCCTGACAGAGATGGACCGGGTTTATTGTTTTCTCAGAGCAAATCAAGGCTAGGCTCCCCATCCGCAATGCATGCCTTTCTTACAACGCCTGGGCTGTCTTCCACATACACACACAAACTCTGTGTGCAGAACATATCTTACAGTTGTCAAGTTGACAACACGAGGACCAGATTATTTACCGGTCTTCTGCTGTTCTTTGGCCTATAAGGAACCTGAGAGGTTCCCTAAGTGTTTACACATGAGAGATGTGGTCCAGATAAAGTAGTAATCAAACAGGAGTAAAGTTTGTACTGCAGGCAATTTGCGTTCAGATTACCAATTTGTAGTCTGTACGGCTAAAGCCAACGACATCAAGAAATCTATGAAGGGAAAGCAAACTATGCTAAACTCAATCTTCAATCTTTGCTCATGTTAAGGGATTGGTTGGAAGAGTTTTCACAAGAGGGGCTACAGAAGTCATGTGTTGGGGTCGAACCAGCTTTTCACCTACCTTCAGTCCAGTGATTCTGTGTGAAACTTCCCCCTCTCTGACTTTATCTCCACAAGAAACAAGCATTGCATCAGTTCCTGGCGCCCAAGCCTGAATACATACCTTTCTTTCACTTAGTGGACGTACACAAAACTATTAGTACGGTAAACGCCAGGAAAAGTAAATCCTCTACAGTCTAGGAGTGAACGTACGTGCACCCCCCCCCCCCCCCACAACACGTGCGTGCACGTCAGCATAGAGAGACCAAATCTCCTCCATTCAGCCGGGTATTTCCAGCCACTCTTACTGCTTCTAATTACAATAGACCTTGCAGTCATTGTCTATTTTCTCTCTCTTTCATTCGCTCATATGGTTGCAGTTTGCATTAATTCATATGCGGCCAACATTTGTGTCCGCATCCTCAGAAGTTTAATCTCAGCCCAATCACAACAGAAAGGTATGTTCCGGATCCTTCTCAATTGGATCCTGTCCCATGACTTTGTAAGCAGAGCATTCAAGATGGAGGTGATTCCCCCACTGGTGCATTCACACACACAAACACGCACACAAATGCACACACACATACATACAGTATGTATCCTGCAAGCACATGCACACGCAGACACACACACACACACACACACACACACACACACACACACACACACACACACACACACACACACACACACACACACACACACACACACACACACACACACACACACACACACACACACACACACACACACACACACACACACACACACACACCGGTGTGTACCCACAAGCACACACACAAATAAAACAATGGCAAAACTTATGGCAGCCACTCATCAGAAAAGCAGTGCAGCTGCAGACACAGGGGGCTGGGAGTCTGCCTGGCGTATCCACAGGTCGCGCTCAGAGGTCATGTGATCAGTGGAGATGTCATTGTCTATCGACACTAACACTGGCTGAAGACGTGGTGGAACAGATCTCACGGAGCGACCTTCGGGCCCTTTGCTTAAAACAAACAGACATGGAAAATGCGGAGCCTTAAGAAAGCCGACGCGTGTAACACACGTGAGACAATGTTTTCACAGTGTCCGTGTTCAGGGTGATTCTCCTCCCTGCTGAACACCCCCACGTGTGTTCTGGAGCTCTGTGAGTCGTCCGCTATTCTCCCCGGTGAATATTTCCGGCATGCAAAAACTCCACTGCGTTCCCCACAGCATCGGACATGGCGGTTAAAGCGGTTCTGTTTCGCTTACAGGAAAAGTCGTTTAGGCGTCGGAAAAAATGGAAAGCGTCCTGTGCCGTGCGGCGGTCTGATGGGATAGAAGGTGAAATGACAATTCAATCCCTTGGATGATTAGGGATAGACTCGAGAGCCTGTTAATTTAATGAGTCTCATAACAGCCGCAATCAGGGCAATGAGAGCTGTTACCGGAGTCGGTCTGATGCCATCATCCGTAAAAAGTGACTAATTGGCCCTCACAGTCGTTGGTGCTGTTTTCCTACGGGCCGGCCTGACGTTTTTCGAGAGGATATTCCTGCTCTGGCCCGGGCTGTGGTAGATAATGACTGCCATATTACATCAACACGGGGCCGTGCCAACCGCTCAACCACTTACTCATCCCATGATGCAAAGCGCCTCCTCTCCCCACCATCGATCGTTGTCCCACGGTCCCGTCCAGACAGGTCACGCTATCGTTTACCTTTAACCAACACGAGGCGTTTTCAGTCTGAATGTTGACGAGTAGGCCAGGCGTTTATGGTAAATGTCCTGAGTATCGTCGACGTATATGTGCCCCATTTATATGGCTTTTACATGACACCTTGAACCCCGATTTGTCTCAAGGTTTAGTGCATAAAACGTTGTATTTGTCTGTGATGCGGTGAGATATCCTTTATATAATTTTTTTTTTTTGTGTGGTGTGTATCTTCTAAATTGCTTTGGATTGTTTTATTTATATCGTTTGCGTATTGCGTGAGGTAGTCACTGTACAAATACAGGATTTGCAACATATGATAATCAGCAGTTATTCATGTGCTAAAACGACTTGTGAAATCAAAGCCCTTAGTTCGAAATTGAGTGTCAGACATGCATATCAGTCAAGTGTAAGATTAGCATGTTCCTTGTGTTAGGTGCCACTATTATTCGCCCACAGTCGATACAGTTTGTGCAAGGTTTTTTCCTTTATCGTTAGAATGTGATGTACAACCTGGAAACATGAGACATGATTTGAACATGCTAGGGGCAGGCCATTAGCATAGCTAGCGGGAGAATGTGTTCTAAGGCATGTTGGCGGTGACGTAAGCCTTCCATAAACACACCTATGTGTGTGCACAGGGATGCAAGTTCAAGGATAGTTTTAGGTTCCAATATTTGCATGATTTAGAAATGAATACACCCTGAAGCCAGGTGCCACCCCCCCCAGCCTGACCTCTGACCTCTGACCACCGGACCTTACCTCGGTTTCTGTATGGTTTCATATTAAATGCATGTTCTCATCTTAAGGACTTATATCTTATATATGAGTTGATATTATTTGAGAATGTAAGTAAGCTCATAACCAAACAGTAACACACACCACACACAAGACACACACAACCACACACCACACACACACAACACACACACACACACACACACACACCACATACACACACCACAACACACACACACACAACACAACACACACAGGCCACACACTCTACACACAACACACAGGCACACACAACACTCACACACACACACACACACTCAATGAGAACGTCATGAAAACAAGGAAGTGCAAAGTGTGCAATATCAGTGAGAAGAAAAAATATGGAGTCAAACTTCATAAAATGTATTCGTGTGGTGATATAATACGGCCAGGAGGAAGGGATCATGATTCTGTTTGCTCGACAACAGCTGTACTCTCTCACCTTCGCTGGGTATTAATTCATTCCTGGCAAAGGCATCCCCCCAGCGTCAATCTGAATTTAAATTCAACTCAAACTCCAGATGTTGTGATTCAGATGTTATACGACAGCGCCGACAAAATCCTCAAAAGTCAACTGTGAGTTTACATAGTCCTATGTACATCGAGACCAACTCCTCACAAAAGTCCATAACAATGTTAACGCCAATCCCAGAGTTTTTAATGTTTGTGCTTTTTATGGCGTACCACTCCGGATCGTCTGGTGTGGGTGGGCTTGGCGGTCCTACCATCTATCAGCCTCAAGCCACAGACTCCCACCTTGTCAGTTTACAAGTCGCAGCTCGCCAAAACAGTTTGGTGGTCTCCCCTCTCTTTTGAAATCAAAGCAGAGTTGCTGTGAAATGCCGGTCATCGTTTTTGTCAAGTCATCCAAAGAAAGCAACGAGGGGCCGGTCATTCCACCAGACGAACCCTGGGTAATGCTCCGAGTTGACGCTCACCTTGTCCATCTGGAACCCATTGCGATGGCGAGGAGCCACGATGCGTGCTGTCATGGCGATCAACGCAATACGATTCCAGCGCGACGACCTCGTAAGCCAACCAAACGTCGGTTTGGAGAACTGCTGATGTCACCCTGACCGTGGTGAAACACCCTGTTTCTCCATAACCGATAAATGACTAGTAAATACGAGGGGTAATGTCGACGAATAAGCCAGGCGTTTATATTTAATGTGTATCTTACCTATATCTGCACCATTTATATGGCTTTTACATGACACCTTGAACCCCAATTTGTCTCAGAGTACAGTGTATAAACCGTTTGTATGGGTCAGTGCCGCGGTTGAACACCAATTCTAAACATATGCAAGACTTCCTTTATATTCCAGTTGATTTGCACATATTCCAATTATTCAAACTGTTACAAGGGTGATTGTGAATTTTTGTATTAGAATTCAATACTTCATTACTTACTCACTTCTCTCTTTCTCTCACCCACCCTGCTCTCCCTCTCTCTCTCTCTCTCTCTCTCTCTCTCTCTCTCTCTCTCTCTCTCTCTCTCTCTCTCTCTCTCTCTCTCCTCTCTCTCTCCTCTCTCTCTTCTCTCTCCTTTCCTCTCTCTCTCGCTTTCCTCTTCTCTAACCTCTCTCTCTTCTTGTCTCTCTTGCCTAGCTCTTCTCTTCTCTTCTCTCTCTCTCCTTTCCTCTCTCTCTCTCTTCTTCTCTTCTCTTGTTTGGTCTCTCTCTTCTGTCCTCTCTCTCTCCTCTTCTCTCTCTTTCTCTTTCTCTCTCTCTCTCTCTCTCTCTCTCTCTCTCTCTCTCTCGCCCTCTCCCATATTGCAATACATTGTGTCATCAGTTGGGCGAGTGGGTCAGTCTAATAATAAGAGCTATATTGAGCTGAGGGTTAATTGGTGGGCAAGGATTTGGATGGAGAGATTCTGGGCGACCCACCAGTGATCTCACTTCCCCTCGTCTTCACACGCGTACGCACGGCCGCTCCCCAGCTGTGAGTCAGAGAGAGCGAGAGAGACAAAGAGAGAGAGAGAGAGGTAGAGAGAGAGAGGAAAGGAGAGAAAGAGAGAGAGAGAGAGAGAGAGAGAGAGAGAGAGAGAGAGAGAGAGAGAGAGAGAGAGAGAGAGAGAAAGAGAGAGGGAGAGAGAGAGAGAGAGAGAGAGAGAGAGAGAGAGAGAGA
>OLKM01002898.1:0-25604 GCA_900291075.1 Melanogrammus aeglefinus | reverse complement strand
CCTAAGTCTCCGCATCCAGTCTTTTGACCCTTTCTCGCTTGTCTTTGACTGTCAAATAAATCCTCTGCGTGGCTGCTTTATAAAACTCCTCCACCTTTCCTCCGAGCAGCCCTCTCTCATTAAGCGAATAAGGCAGAGGGGAGGGGGGGGTGCATGTTTAGTGTAAGCCCCGGGCCCCGGCCTGTGTTGCGGGAAGGAGTTGCTGTAGTTCACGTAGGGAGGTCTCACCCAGGGCGAGAGCCATACACACCGTACACTCTCTCTCTCTCTCTCTCTCTCTCTCTCTCTCTCTCTCTCTCTCTCTCTCTCTCTCTCTCTCTCTCACACACTCTCTCACACACCACACTCACACACACACACACACACACACACACACACACACAAACACACATACCCAGAAACACACACACATGCCCACATAGGCATGCGCACACACATGCCCACATTCATCCACATGCACACACACACACGTTGCAATGAGCAAGGCAGACTATTTTAAATTCAAGAGAGAGAGAGAGAGAGAGAGAGAGAGAGAGAGAGGAGAGAGAGAGAGAGAGAGAGAGAGAGAGAGAGAGAGAGAGAGAGAGAGAGAGAGAGAATTGTGTTTGTTTTTATCGTATGTTTCCCATCCCAATAAACCCTTTGAACAGAATTTCCAGAAAAGAGAGAGTAACGTGGGAGAAGCGAAGGAAAGGGAAAAAAAGAGAGAGAAAGAGAAAGAGAGGCAGAGACAGAGAGGGAGAGAGAGAGAGAGAGAGAGAGAGAGAGAGAGAGAGAGAGAGAGAGAGAGAGAGAGAGAGAGAGAGAGAGAGAGAGAGAGAGAGAGAGAGAGAGAGAGAGAGAGAGAGAGTCAAAGATAGAGAGAGAGAGAGAGAGAGAGAGAGAGAGAGAGAGAGAGAGAGAGAGAGAGAGAGAGAGAGAGAGAGAGAGAGAGAGAGAGAGAGAGAGAGAGAGAGAGAGAGAGAGAGAGAGAGAGAGAGAGAGAGAGAGAGAGAGAGAGAGAGAGAGAGAGAGAGAGAGAGGGGGAGAGAGACAGAGGGAGACACACTGGTCTTGTCTGGCCTGTGTCCGGTCTCCTGTGAGCATGAGGAGAAGCATGTCGTTTACACCGACATGACGAAGCCACCAGGGCCATGCCAGCACCTGGATGTTATTTGGGCTAATGGACCAGGGGCTTTCTCAATAGCAATCAACATGGGGGGGCTGGTTGCTCCGCCTCAGCCGGCGCCTCGCTCCAACACCCCCCCAGACCCCGCTCCCGCCTTCCTTCATCGTTCCTTTTTATTCTATCGCTTTTTCCTTCCCAACAACACACTCTGCTCTCCCTCTTTTGACTCTCTCTCTCTCTCTCCTCTCTCTCCTCTCTCTCTCCCCCACTCTTTGACGCTCTCTCTCTCTCTCTCTCTCTGTCTCCCTCTCTCTCTCCCTCTTTGAATATCTCTGTTCCTCTCGCTCTTATCTCTCCCCACCCTCTAGCCTTTCCTCCGTCCTGCGTGTTTATTTTACGTTTCACAGAGCCCCGACGTCGGAGTGTTATGACAGAGGGCCTCCACTCCCCCGGATGTGTGCAGTCATTGCTTGTGTCATGCCCTTATGAGGTATGGGGGCCCTCCATGCCCCGCCCGGCCCCTGGCCCTTCCCAGGCAGCGCGGGGCCCCCGTGATAGGAGGGGCTCCTATAGAGTGGCCCTGGAGGAGGGGGTGACTCTTGCCCCGCGAGCGCTGCCCCGTCCTGCCCTGTGTCACGACGGCGGAAAGCGCCTACACTCCCAGACGCTGTGCTCACAGGGCCAACGGGCACGGACAGACACGCAGACGCATAGTCACACTCACCACCGTCATCTAGGAGGGCTGCACATGCATAAACGTGCATGCACTCAGCCACACCCAAACACACACAGACACACGCACACACATGTCATGCACACATGCACACACATGCACGCACGCACACGAAAGCACCCACGCACACACATGCACCCACGCACACACATGCACACACACACACACACACACACACACACACACACACACACACACACACACACACACACACACACACACACACACACACACATGCACGCACGTAGAGATGCACGCACGCACCCATGGACGCAAGTACACATGCGAGCACACACATACACACTCAGGGGTGCACTGCACACACATGCACACATGCGCGCACACAGACACACACGCTTACACTCAAACAAAGAAAAGGGATGCATAGACTGGACAGATGTATTTCTCTCTTTTCCCCACCGCCCCCCTCGTCTTGACTCTCCCCCTGTTCAGACACACGGGTCTAAAACGCTGACAAGGGACTTCCTGCCGCGGGTCCACTTCCCCCCCTCCGCCTCTCCAGCGCTTACCTCATCCATACACGTCGGAGGACTGCTCAGTGTTGTTTGCCATCTATCATGCTCTCTCCTGCAGGGCCCAGGAACCCCTATAGTGCTCTGGAGTAAGCGGAGCTCTCACAACGCCGCCGCCGTGCCTGCACCACGCTGCTAACCTTCCTACAGACTCATCCATCCTCCACCACGGTTTGGTTCCAGCAGAACTCACCAGGCTCTCTCTCTACTTCCCCCCCCCCCCCCCTGTTTCCAGCAAAAACTCACCAGGCTCTCTCTCTACTTCCCCCCCCCCCCCTCTCTTCTTTTCTTCTTTGACGGCGGAGATGACAAACACATTTCTATGTCAGGCGGTGAAATCGGCCTCGTTTGTCTTTTCCGTGTCATGATGTCCCCCGGTGGCGAGGACGCACCGACGAGAGCAGAGGGACCGGGCTGGGGGGGGTTGGCAGTGTCCATGGATGTGTATCTCTATGGTCAGTGCACACAGTTTGTTTTGGGCTAGCGAGGTGGAGGTGCGGGGGATGGCAACTGGAAGTGGAATCAGGGAAACTGGCAGTGTCCATGGATGTGTCACTCTATGGTCAGTGCACACAGTTTGTTTTGGGCTAGGGAGGTGGAGGTGCGGGGGATGGCAACTGGAAGTGGAATCAGGAAACAGACGTTCTTTGAAATTCACAGAAAACGACGGGGATTGCGAGGCTGAAGCAAGGATGACCGTCCATCACCAAACATCGTCGCACAAATATTTATAAGGATAGGAAAGCTTTGGACTAAAGACTCCAGTCTCCTTGTGAGCACAGGGGCTGTGGGGGATGAACCTTCCATTCACCCATCTTCCCTGCGGCTTCCGAGCAACTGAACGCAAACGAATGAACAACAAAGAGACACAGAATCAGCTGAAAACGTTCCAAAGTCCCCATGTTCCTCCATGGCTTCATTTGATTTGACACGCATAGCCTGCCCTGCTTGAGGAGATGCAGCCTGATATCGTCCTGAACTCCAGGCCCCCCCCCAGCCAGGCTCCCCCTGCCCCCCGGAGGGAAGGAAGTGCACGGACAGGACGCCGGGCGTGTCTGGAAACGTGCGCAGTAACTCGGCCGCGGCCTGACAGTCTAAGTAACAACGCCTTTCAGCCAATACCCGCTCCCGTACAGCCCCTTCGGGAGCAGGGATTGGCCCGAGGGGGACGTCCGAGCGGCCTCCCAAACGGGAAGCTGATAAGGCCCTGCCATACCTAAATCTTTTCCATGTTCTCATCCTGGGGAGGGCATCACAATGGGCATGATTCATGGGGGTAATTCCGCTCGCTACCGACTTGGCTCCTGGCTGTGCTCGGGAAGAATGTGACCTCACAATGGCTCTCTTTCAGGCCCATCCCTGCCTGTGTCGCGCGGAGCCGTTCTCTCCCTGAAGCTGTCCTCTGTCTCCCCCCCCGAGACCCCCACCCCCCCCACCCCCCCGCCCCAGCGGTGGCAGAGCTCTTGGGAAGAAGGGACGGAGGGGAAGGCGGTCGCTGTTTCAGCGCTGGCGGCTCGGTTACCTCAAGGGGAATGAAGTGAAACTCGGCGGCCATCTTTGCCTCTTAATAGGTGTACGTGAATGCCTGTTGCTGTTCTCCTTAACTGCTTTTCAACAAGTACATCCTTGAATCACAGTGACATTCTCAAAGTTTAGAATATGTACAGTATATAGCAAATATTTGTTATATTATTCAGTACATTTAACACTTTCCGCCGATTCCTCTGCAAAACATGGCCGCCATCGTTCTGTCTGATGAGGTGTTCACAGTGTCTCCATGGATACCTGTTGCCATTTTCTTAACTGCTCTTCCACGCTTTAAATTCAATTATATCTGTGTAGCCCTTAATCACAGTTACAGTCTCAAAGGGCTTAACAGGCCAAATAGTTACATTATATTTCTAGATTATTACATTATATATTTAACACTTCCTCCATTGCTCTCCTCTCCCCCCCCCCCCCCCCCCCCCCCTCTACTATATGCAGTAAGGAGCGGAACATAAAACAATAAACTCTCGCGCTACTCTGATTGCTGGAAGCAAGACGGGGAGGGGGGGGGGGGGGTGAGGTGTGATGCCTGTTTCATGTTGGGCTATCGGTGGGCCAGAATGACTCAGGCCTACCGGCGGTCTGAATCTGGAGAGAGAAGACTTGAACAGGAACCACATGTTATCCAAAACAAAACCCTTTAGGAAATATGAACCCCCTCCCCATGGCTTCCTCTTTGAGGTGCTCGACAAAACCCTAATCATCCCGCGTAATTATTGAGCTGTATTATTCCATTTGAAGCTCCGTTCTGTCTGGGCGCCCACAGACACCACGGCTCTGCTCGTTATCTACTGTCAGGGCTCGAGGCGTAAATGATCTTGCGGCGGCCCCCGACGGGAGCGAAATGAAGCCCGTAAATGACGGGTGATCTAAACGATATCGTCAAACTGAATGGCATGGCAGCGCGCGTAATAATAACGCTAATAAAACACCCGAAAGAATCAATAAATTACCTTTTTGACATTTCGGAAATATAATAAGTTATTCCCCGGGTTCCCGAGCTACCGCTGTGCAGGCCTGCAATTACTGTAGGCTGACATTAAAAGAGTGAAGCTTTCCCTTTAATGTTCAAGCCTTGACTTTGACCGGGCGCCAAGCACAGCAGATTGACGAGCGATGGGTTTCGGACTCGCTGGGTCAGCGGGGTTGGCGCCGGGGGGGGGGAGGGGGTTAGCCCACTAATGCAGAGTTTGGGGTAATTTCTACGGCGCATCAGCCATGACCCGACCAATCAGGACCCAGCGTCCACATCTTGGACGGCGTGTTCAGACCTCAGAAATGTCCTGCCTCTACAGAGTGAGAGGTTCTGCGAAATAATATAGAATAATAGAAATCGGCGGTCCGATAAATCTCTATTTTATTCAAGCGAGCCCATCGGGAACCCCTTCCCTGTTTAACTCTCGCTTCAGTGGAGTAAAAAAAAGAAGAGAAATCAAGAGTGACTTTACTGCCCTACACCATCCTCGTCATCCTCATCATCATCATCATCATCATCATCATCATCATCATCATCATCGTGGAGGATTCTGGCACACGCCCTGGCATGCCATGCGCTCACACGGCGCTTTCACGCCACACATGAAAAGGGCGTTGACATGTTCATACTGGTGAGCGGCGCTGGTTCCGACACCGCTCTGCCTCCCGTCACCGCTCTGCCTCCCGTCCCTCCCTTCCCTCCCTCCCCTCCCTCCCCTCCCTCCCTCCCTCCCTCCCTCCCTCCCTCCCCTCCCTCCCCTCCCTCTCACAGGAGGGGCGAGCCCGTGCCGTGATGTCACCCCTGGCAGGGCGACGGCGTCTGAGAGCCCTCCGCGGGCCCGTCCCGGTGACGCTGGGCGCGAGGCAGACATTACTCAGAGCGGGGAGCGGGGTCTATCTGTTCTCCCCTCCAAGGCCGCTCAGAGCCGGGGGCTTGTTAAGGGGAGCGCGAGCGGCCTGCCAGCGCGGCCTGCCAGCGCGGCCTCATTGTCTGTTGACTCTGCTGTAAGCAAGATCAACACAATGCACATCAGATAGTAAGGGCCCGCCACGGAGCCATCCGCGGTATTTGGCTCTGTCAACCCCCCCCCCCCTCCCACCACCACTCTCTCTCTCTAACAGCATCCCCCCCTCCTCCACCCAGACCACCACTACCACCCCCCTCTACTCTCCCTGTCTCTCTCTCACTCTAACAGCATTCTCCCCCCTGCTGCCACCACCACCACCACCACCACCCCCTCCTCCTCTCTCTCTCTCTCTCTCTCTCTCAAAACAGCATCCCCCCTCCTCCCTCCACCCAGACCCACCACCCCTCCTCCCCTCCTCCCCTCCTCCCCTTCTCCCTCCTCCTCCCTCCTCCCTCTCCTCCCTCCTTGTCCTCTCTCTCTCTCTCTCACACACACACTCTCACACTCTCACACTCTCTCTCTCTCTCTCTCTCTCTCTCTCTCTCTCTCTCTCTCCTCTCTCTCTCTCTCTCTCTCTCTAACAGCATCTCCCCCCTGCCCCACCACCACCACCACCCCCTTCTCCACCCAGACCACCACCACCACCCCCTCCTCCTCTCCCTGTCTCTCTCTCTAACAGCATCTCCCCCCTGCCCCACCACCACCACCACCACCCCCTTCTCCACCCAGACCACCACCACCACCCCCTCCTCCTCTCCCTGTCTCTCTCTCTAACAGCATCTCCCCCCTGCCCCACCACCACCACCACCACCACCACCACCACCACCACCACCACCACCACCACCACCACCACCACCACCACCACCACCACCACCCCCTCCTCCTCTCCCTGTCTCTCTCTCTAACAGCATCTCCCCCCTGCCCCACCACCACCACCACCCCCGTGCCTCAACTCCACCGGCCCAATCCCCGAGGCTCTCGGAGGCATCGTCGTCTCACCACGCCGCTCCGAGTGTGGTAAGTCATAATAGAGCTTCATCTGGTCATCAATCTTTATGCAGCAGCTCCCCCCCCCCCCCCCCCCCCGCCACCCCCTGTGTGTGTGAGCGACGCGGGATTGCGTCTTGTGTTGCAGTTAAAAGCATTGGCACGGCTCTACCCGCGCCTGTGATAAATTGATTGCGCTATGTGGAGCTGGATCCATCATTGGCTGTTTGTCACTGTGCATTAGCAGAAATATGAAGGGATTCCTATGCTCTGACTCACAGCCCCCCCCCCCCTCTCCCATTTTTTTAAGGGGGGCCCAGGGAAAGGGGGTGTATGGAGGTGGGGGAGGGGGGGATGGAATGAAGGGGTTTTCCAAAAAATGCCCTAAATTTCAATTTTTTACTTGTTGACGAGCGGTCGCCTGGAAACAGAAATCGCATCGCCATTTAAAGAAGTTGCCGTTTTTTTTCCGGCTGGGCTCTCCAGGGGACGCAAAGGGCAAGGGCAATTTGGGGGAAAATAATGTGTTGGCAGTTAAGAGAAATAGACTGTTGATGAGCTAGTAAAAGAAGGGTTCTGTTTGGGCCCTTGTTTGAATAAAACATACACGGCAGTGGGCTTCTTTCTTTCTTCGTCCTCGGCAGGGGGCCGAAGCAGCACATTAACTTTGTTTAATATCAAAGACGACACGCATGCTTCCAACTAGGTCCTCCAACGTGGGACGGCATGTGGACTACACGTGAAGCTTCCTCTGTGTACGTTCGGGACGACAACATGACGCGACCCCATGAATAACGCAGGTTTAATGCTCTTTCGTTTTTTGGGGCCATTATTAGACATTTCAAGGGAGAGTGAGTCATGAGCTGTGTGCTTACTTCAAGTACAGTCATAGAGTCCTCTGGCCTCCTGCTTATCAGCCCGGGCCATGTTGACACGTCCCCCCCTCGGGGGCGCGGTGACGTCATCGACCCAATAATAGCTGCCT
The DNA here is from genome assembly GCA_900291075.1 of Melanogrammus aeglefinus. NCBI lineage: Eukaryota > Metazoa > Chordata > Actinopteri > Gadiformes > Gadidae > Melanogrammus > Melanogrammus aeglefinus. Next base: position 17,827 of record OLKM01002898.1, on the reverse strand, counting down.
AAACGGGGAATTTTTTTATTTTCATTTTATTTTTTCGATCCCATGAGAAAGTAGTGCACCGACTTATTTCCTTGGGTGCAGATAAGGTTGAACCCGTGCCAGATTCCGTTTGATGTTTCTGTTTTTATTATGGGATGTCTAGACAAAACGAAAAGACACTTCACTAGGGACCCGAGGGCTGTGGCTGGGCCCAGACCGGCCCCGTAGACCCTGCTGGAGTGAGGATCCCCTCGTGGGGCGTCCCACACAGCGCTCTCGGTGTGTGTGTGGGGGGGCAGACACCTTTATGGCTGTGTGTTAGATGTTAGCGTTTGAGATATAATATATGACATGAGATTTAAAACACATGAGGTGGAGTCATCCATTTTGTCTCTCTGCCAGAGGGAAATAAATACTAATTGTGTGCCGTCATGAAGTGTTTATATTAGGGCCTTTTATAAGCTGTTCCTAGTATACATAAGTGTTCAGGGTGTCATTAAAAAAAACAGCAACAACACATAATCCCGGTGTGATCTGTACACAACATGGAGGCACACACCCACATGTGTGCGGACCGAGTGAAGTCACTGTGGACCCAGGACTTAATGGCCTGCTGGAGCAGAGGAACAAGTTGCGAAATCGTTTAAGTGAAAATAAAAATAAAAGCGTGTAACTTATTTTTTTGCAAATAAAACCTTTAATTCCACTTAGGATTTACAGCATTTCATCATAGGAAAGTTGCCCTCGTTGAATCCTCAGTGAACTTTGGATGGTGACTTTGACTTAAAGAGCAGACAAAAAAAACCCAAATGTGTTTTAATGTTCTGTTGGTCACTGTAAAACAACTAAATTAGAACAAACATGTTTATATATTCCGTTGATAGTAATGAATGGAATTTTGGAACTCATGCATGTCTTTAACAAGCAATGTGGCATTTCTATTAGAAATTTCTATTGCTATTTTGTGTGATTTCAAATACCAGTGTATGTGGCACTCCAAACATGTACATTTCTGGGTCGATGTTAAGTTTAGGGGAAAATAGATTTCTATTTACATGAACTGATTAATGGATGTTTTGAAATTCTGTGAAAAAAAACAAGAAAACACCGCAAATGGGAACACAGGAACTCAGTGATTAAAGGAGAGAGGTGTTACAAGTCCATGACATTTGGTGAATCATAACTGCCTTAAGGTCTATGACATCACTTCCCCTTCTGCTTCCCCTATTTCCTGACTCTCCACGCCGGTATCTTCTGTGCGGTTAAATATTTCTCCCTTTTTTCGCCGAAATGTACAAACAAGTAAAGGTTGATGTCTTCACGTGAACCCAATATAAGGAGAGTGTCTTTTAGGTACAATTGTTCCCCACCATTTTGTATTTTTTTCAGGGACGTTTTTTTTTGCCCCCAGTTGATAAGATATCAAATAAAACACGTTTTCTTTACTCGCCCCCACTTCCTGCTTTGTTCTTTCTTTGATTTACTGCTGAAGACCCCCCGACCTTTTAACTGTTTCATCCAGTCCAACGTGACCTCCGGGAGCTAATGAATTCACTTCATTTCACGCCTAGATTGCGTTTAATGTCGGCCTAATCTAGAGGAAGCACATTGGCCTGACCCTCCCTTACCAGCACGCCAGCAATCATTCAGAGACCTTCTTGATTAAAAAGACCAAATTAAACCAAAGCGCTGGTGCTATAAATACGAACAATACACTCAAAGTGTGAGCAGGAAGAAGGGGCCCTCCATTAGCCTGCGCTGTAGTCGCCGATGATGGATACGATCGCCGGCCCCATTCAAACTGCAAATTTTACACATGATTGAGGCTCTATTGGATGTAATGAAATGGCCTTTCCTGAATATTGCACTTGAGTGGCTGCGAAACTCCTCGCACAATAGCTGCTATTATAGTTTTAAGCAGTAGGGCCGTTTTTCTTTGTGCTCAGGTCCAAGGTAGTGTTATTACCTCGGGGCCCCCGAGTGACCCAGAGGGCCTTGGTTTACTTGCTGTTATGGACGTGGCTGTCCTGTCCACTGGGAGCCATTGGCAGCGTGTTAACTGACCACCGAGATCACTCAACAGATTTATGGAAACATGGAGGGGTCTTAGGAGACTTCCAGGGGAGAGGAGGCCAACGCTTGGATCTGTGTGGCGGGGTCAACGGTGGTGGTGGTGGTGGTGGTGGTGGTGCTTTACGACTGGAAACATTTCTTAGCTCACTACAGTACAGGTTCATAGAAGCCGCTCTACTGACACACAAACACACACAAACACACACACGCACACACACACACACGCACACACACGCACGCACACACACACACACACACACATACACACACACACCTTAACACATATGCACACTCATACAAATACAAACACACAAAAACACACAAACACACACACACAAATGCACAAACACACACACATACACACACATGAACAGGCACAGGCACAGGCATTAACGCCATGTGCTTGTTGTGGTGTGTAGAGGAGAGAAACTAAATCCGCCATTTTATTTCTGTGTGACCTAGATAGTGTTTCTCTCCCCATACAGATGTGTATGGATTTGCAATGTGGAAAGGGGATAGGCGGGAGCTGCCTGCTATCCAGACTAGGCTGTGGTTAGCAGGACCCATCTGGTCCGCTTACATCAGCTTTGTTATCTGGTGGTGCAGGCATTGTAAAAAAAAGTCATGACAAAACGCCTACAACCCTATATTACAATGGAGAGGGAGTGCCAGGTACGACTGATGGTGGAACATGGTAATACCTGACAGGTCTTCGCTTTTGGCAAAGCCTTTGTTGTCATCGTTGTTGTTGTTGCTTGTTGTCGTTTGCTGTACGTCCTGCGACATCGTGTGTCAGTTTGTGGACGCATTAGCTCATACCCATCTGTGTCGGGCCCATGCATCTGCACATACTCTTAATTCTTTATAATCCCTCTCTCTGTTGGCTTGCCCCCGAGCCAACGCACTGTCTACGGTATTACTCAACACTGTGCAAGGAAAACACAGAGCCGACCGGCGGCTCTCGTTTGAAATCAACACAAACGGATATTAGCGTTGGAGTCACGAAAGGATCCTTCCGCGCACTCAGGTAAGAGATGTTTTCATGGTCGCCTCGCCCTTTGTCTCCCTCCCTGGCATCCAAAGTCGTTCCACCCTTTGTCAGTGCACAAGGGTGAGCAGTGAATTGCCGATAACCGTTCCTGATGCACGCACAATTAAGGTGGAGTGGAATTTGGCTTGGGGAACGAGCCTTCCCAGTTTACTGTGAAGCAGAACCTGGTAATTTGCCGTGGGATAGCCAATCGCTTTCCAGCAATTAAGTGTGTGACGCCCACTTAATGAAATGCACTCCGTCCTCGTTAAGACTGACACGCCCGTTGTGTTGTGCTGTTCTGTGCTGGCCCCGGTGCCTTCACTGCATTCACTGAACACAGAACCACGGCCCCAACGGCCCATGTGTGTTACACACCGCTGACTCCACTGGAGGTGGAGAACGCGCCCGCTCCCATCAAGGCTTTATGATCCATTAACTGCTAGGCATTAGAACCGCGAGAGCGCCTCTTGCTTGCCAACTGGCACGCAACCTCATGAATGTAACACACGCACAGCCTCGGCCGGAGGAGTCTCCCCTTCCCCTCCCATGTCTTGCTGATCGCACACATGTTGTGTTAGCTCATGCTGGGTGGGTGCTGGTGGTGTGGTGTGGAGCAAGGCGCGTGACACGGTGGTGAACGGGTGGAGGGGTGTAGGCAGTGCATGAGGCTGGCTCTGGGCTGGCTGCGGACGGGCCTGGGAAGAGGGAGGTGCCTGCCCGAGCGGTTGGATGGTTTGGGTGGAGACAGCAGCATTTACTGTAGACTACTGCAGACACAAGTATGCGCAAACCCCACCCTAGGGCAAGCGATCAAGCCCTCTGTCATCGGCGTCTTTATCACGCAGACGGAGATTGATACCCGGGGTCGGGTTGCCGGGGTTTTCTCTGGGGAAAAGAGACTCCCGTTTTTCAAACACTTGGAGAGAAAAGAGAGAGAGTCCTATTAAGCGTTTTATTGTTTTATTCATGTTGGCCAGCGAGGCCCAGATGTATCTGCGTAAAAACGCAGGGCGGCCACTCAGCGCTCCTCAATCTTGTGGTATTTGATTGACGAATGGCAGGAATGTCTGCAAATGAGACGGAATGGAATTGACGTTTTTTTGCGGTCGCAGCAACAAGTCTGCCGTAGTTGTTCTACTCCCCTCTGCAGTTGCATTTTTTCCCACAGCATTTTCTATTGTTCGCCGGGTGAATAATTGAGTCATATTTCATGTTCTGAGGCATGGCGGGGTGAGTAATCAAGTAGAGAAATGAACGCCACCGCAGAATTCGTGGTACGGATGATGAAATGAGTTGTCGTTACTCCACGGTTTACAGTTGTCGTGGTATGATTGCTTATTGTCTCATTTTCAGGCTGGATTTAAATCTTCAGCCTAATCCTGGTCTTGAATGTAATCCTGGTGAATGTAATCTGTTTTTCCCAAGCAGCAGTAGCAGTGCCTCCCCCAGTATGAATCAGACCTGTCACACAGTATGTCCCCACCCATGATATGTACTCCGTCAGGCGAATTAGCCTCAGACAGAAAAACCAACAGCAAAACAATGCAAGTTATTTCCAAGAGGGGGCTGAAAGCATTCCCACACAGAGAGCACATATACGGCAATCAGTTGATGTCAAACGCACGTTACTTTTACAAGGCAGCCATCGCTTTAATTTAACAAGGAGTTTAGAGTTCTTAGGGTTAGAGTTCTTCAGTTTATTTGCTCGTTGGAGGACAAGGCGGGAAAATCTGTGGTGGGTAAAAACTGACAGCTTTGACTCTGCGTGCCATCTTTCAGAAGACAGCTCCGATATACGTAGTTTCATGTGCATTCACAATACACCACTCTCCCTGGAGACTGAGATAAAGACACACAGCCCAATCAGTGAGAAACAAGGCAGCATGAAAGAGCGAGAGAGAGAGAGAGAGAGAGAGAGAGAGAGAGAGAGAGAGAGAGAGAGAGAGAGAGAGAGAGAGAGAGAGAGAGAGGGGGAGAGAGAGAGAGAGAGAGAGAGAGAGAGAGAGAGAGAGAGAGAGAGAGAGAGAGAGAGAGAGAGAGAGAGAGAGAGAGAGAGAGAGAGAGAGAAAGAGAGAGAGAGGGGTGGAGTGGGCATGAGCGCCGTAATGAAAGAGAGGACAGAAAGGACAATGGTTCAAAGCCTCAGACTATGTATTTGATCCATTGTCCTTCCTGGTCTTTGGAGACCACCACCATCAAGGAGTCATCTTACTCCAGTTCAAAAAGCCTCTGTCCAGCTAAGATGCCCTGGGAGATTAAGTTCAGGTGGAGCTGCCGAGGTTGGAGGAGGTTTGCGGTGGGTGGGGCAGTGACAGGTGGTCGTCGCAGGGGGTGGGCGGGGTGAAAGCTTTCATTTATTGTTTGGGGGCTCTTTGAGCGAACACAGACCACAGTTAAGCGAAACTGTATCTCTTAAAATGGCTGCATTTAGTAGCTGTGCTCTTGTGTTGCGGCTCCCTTTATACTGTACTCTCTCTAGAGGTTTCCATTGTGCTTCAATGTTTGGTGGAACAGCCTCCAAACTGTCTTGAATGAACCCATGTAGCAGGGGTCTTTTTCCAGTATTTCACTGAGCGCTCACCTGAATGTGAGCCTCATTTTTTCACTGAGCGCTCACCTGAGCATTAACTCGCCTATACTTTTATTTGTTTTAGATCACAATGAATCATTCAAACTTTGACCGTCCTCCCCTCTTGTTTAATTAACATGCGTGTCGCAGTGACGGAATGGATGGGAGGGGATCTTGAGAAACATGCCATTGAAAAACCAAAGGAGAAAACATCTCGCCGGCTCACCACTGCCGCCGCCACAATGAATGAGAATTAGAGGAAGCGAATAAAACAATGCAGTGATTTACTGACAATAACAACAATGTCACGGCGGTGCATCACGGTTTCACACTCATGGATTCCTGGCGTCATCGTAATAATGGCTTAGGTTTGTGCAACTTTCACATCCCAGCACACAAATGAGTGGAGAGGCATTTTTTCAACCATAAATGTAGACTGCACACGATGGACATAATTTGTGGTTCATGACAAAAGCATCCAGAGTTCCTTGTGCGAAAGAATTAAATGATGAAGTGAACGGCACACTTGCTATTGTGTGCTATCATCTTCTGTCAATGGTATCTCATGTAGATTATATATTAACAAATGAGTGTGCTCTCATATGCAGTGCAAAGCTTCAGCTCACACACCTACACACACCTACACACACACACACACACACACACACACACACACACACACACACACACACACACACACACACACACACACACACACACACACACACACACACACACACAGAAAGACACACACAGAAGAAACACTTTGTTCAATAAGGATGCTCCCATATGCAGTGCAAGCTTAAACTCACACACGCACAGACAGACAGACAGACAGACAGACAGACAGACAGACAGACAGACGCCAGACAGAACAGACAGGACAGACAGACAAGACACACACACACAACACACACACACACAACACACACACACACACACACACACACACACACACACACACACACACACACACACACACACACACACACACACACACACACACACACACACACACACACACACACACACACACACACACACACACACACACACACACACACACACACACACACACACACACACACACACACACACACACACACACACACACACACACCACACACACACACACACACACACACACACACACATACACACACACACACACAGACACACAGACACACCACAACACCCACATTAACCTAAAATAGTGTTAAAATCTCTCACACAACCAAGCACATCACCAACGCCAACGCCCCCCACCCCCCCCCCGCACGCTCACAGTGCTCTGAAATGGGCCCGGGCTAGAGATGCTATCTGGCCTTAGAAGAGGATGTTTGGGGTAGGAAGTGGAAAGGGCTGATGGTGGTGGGGGGGGGCCGGGATTGACTGTGCCAATAGAGCGTCCAACAGAGTGTCGACACTGCAGATCTAGGCCAGCCGCGGGGAGACCCCCAGGGCTGAACACTGAGACCTGCACACACCACAAAGACCCTCACCCCAGGGCACGGGCCACCGGGGGGGCGGGGGGGGGCCGGCCGGGGGGGGGGACGGCACACCGCTGGGAAACCACGGGCGGCTGTCGCGGCCATCGCTCCCCTGGCTAAATGGAATGACAGTTGAGAGACTGGTGGGGGTGGCCTGTGTTTTCTCTACCTCTTTGTTCCCCGCAGCGAGCGGAGTCACAAAGATATTGCCGTGGCCCCGGCCAGGATGACCATCGCGCGGCCGTGTGTATGTGTCTGGCCCCGGATCTCTGGCCCCGATACAATACGGACTTTCCTGTCCGCAATCATGACCCCCCCCCCGGCATTCCCAGCTGGGATTGGGAGGGAAGGAGGGAAGGAGGGAGGGAGGGAGGAGGGAGGGAGGGAGGGAGGAGGGAGGGAGGGAGGAAGGGAGGGAGGGAGGGAGGGAGGGGAGGGAGGCTGGGTGGGGTCTTTTGATGGGTCACATTCACAAAGAAAAGAGAGACAGAGAGAGGACAGAGAAAGAAGAAGAAGAGAGAGAGAAGAGAGAGAGAGAGAGGAGAGAAGAGAGAGAGAGAGAGAGAGAGAGAGAGAGAGAGAGAGAGAGAGAGAGAGAGAGAGAGAGAGAGAGAGAGAGAGAGAGAGAGAGAGAGAGAGAGAGAGAGAGAGAGAGAGAGAGAGAGAGAGAGAAGATAGAGAGAGAAAGAGAGAGAGAGAAGGATAGATAGATATATAGATAGAGACAGACAGACAGACAGAGGGAGAGAGAGACAGACAGACGGAGAGTGGGATGGGGGAAAGAAAGAGAGAGAGAAACAGAGAGAGGCAGACAGAGAGCGTGGGATAGAACGGGATGTCGTATGTTAGCACGGGGGCCATGCAACTCCGACTCAGCACACAAGAGCCAACGCTGTAATCACACAGGCAACAAGTGAGGCTGTTCCTCGCTAACCCTAACTGCCAGCCCCCCCGTCCTCCCCGCTGTCCCTTTCTCCGTGGGCCTGTGCGGTCATCCGTCAATAAGGCTTTCTCTGCGGTAGGACAGACTGGTGATTTTGCGAAGTGTGAAAGGCAGCTCCCTTTCTGATCCCGTTTTCCCCCTCCTCGCTGGAACAGATGCTCTGGGACCGCCCTGGGGGCTAAGGCCGGGCCCGACTGTCAACTCCCTGGTGCCAGACTGCAGATACAACAGCACCCTGCTCTTGTGCTGTTAGCATTAGATCTGCGGCTAGCCGTCGCATTGCTAGTGTGTGAAAGCTTTTTGCGCTGCGGCGAGAAGAAACAAGAGGCATTTCATGTGTGAGTTGTTGGATTAGTTGTAATTAGTTTACTCTTGCTGCTGAATGTGATGTTGAATGCGCCACACACAGAGAGTTTGGACGGCAGCCGGAGAATGGATGTGTAATTGGTTATTAAGCGGCACTTTGGGCGAATTTCACTCGGCAGGTTTTTTTTTCAGATAGATAATCACATTTGCCATGATGGAATTTATGACTTGACAACGCGCCATTTGTTTGGGAAAAGATCTGTGCAGATTTTAAGATTTATTACCAGAAGGTTATGCATTTGATGCCCATTACTGGGGAAACTAAGATAATAAACACTGAATTAAAAAAAAGTTGCAAGAAAAATGGGAGGTTTACAGTTTCCCTTTACAGAAGAAGAAAGAATGATTGATGGCACGTTTTTGTATAATTGTATATGGATTCTGGGTTCTTTTTCGGTTTTTTTCTCAAAGGCATAGATCTCAAAAAAGATCCATTTTAGTGACATTAAAAAAATGACAGAACTGCGCTGATTAACGGTCTTTTTAATGAAAACTCAATAAAAAAACTGCATAAAAGTGTGACTCCCAAACACACCTTCCTGTTTGGACCACGTGGTGCAGTTTTAGACCAGGAGGAGCTGCGCTGTTGCTATTCCGAAGGACCAGGGTGCAAAGACAGACTTCTGCGCTCTCGCTGGTTTCACCGAGGTCAAGGTGAAAGTCCTGCTTTAGCTAACCCGAGTACTAAAAACAAATCTGCACGCAGTCTAGTGCGCATATAATGGCCTCAGAGACGGAGCCACAGGAAGAGAACACCATCAACTGGTCTCGACACACCACCGAGACACCACACTCTGTTCCGGAAGGAGAACCCCACCTCCAAGTTTCATCGAGAATCCGAAAACGACCCAAACATGAATCTTTTTTAAAACAGACCCCCCTCTCTCCCCTCTCCTTTCTTTTGTAGTCTGCGGTTACGGTTAATGCGTGTTCCTCACAGCGTGATATAACTAATGACTCGATTTCAACGGTAGGCATTGACATAGCGTTTTCCTCCCCCTGTGTGTGCGTGAGAGTGCGTGAGTGCGTGTTGCATGTGTGTGCGTGTGTCGGACAGCCACGCTCCAGACACAATAAGAGGACATCATCAAACGCGCGAGGAAACGAGGAGGGCATTTCCAGATCCGTAAAAGAACATTGTTTATCATTGTAACCGCTGATTGTGCTCTGCTGGGCCATAAATATGCCCACTGTTCTGAAAAGCCCTTTCCGACCCAGGAAATGAAGCGCCATTGTGCTGCCGCTTCCTAATTGAGCGGCGATGGAAGCTAAACCCTAGAAGACCCTACCCCCGCTTTTTGCATCAGTTAAACGTCTGTGTGAAGACTGCCAAGGTTTGGTCGGAGAAAGCCAGCAAGGCCCTTCTCATTTCCCCGAGCGGGGGTGTGGAGCGACGAAACCTGAGCTTCCATCGCCGCTCAATTAGGAAGCGGCAGCACAATGGCGCTTCATTTCCTGGGTCGGAAAGGGCTTTTCAGAACAGTGGGCATATTTATGGCCCAGCAGAGCACAATCAGCGGTTACAATGATAAACAATGGCGTTCTTTTACGGATCTGGAAATGCCCTCCTCGTTTCCTCGCGCGTTTGATGATGTCCTCTTATTGTGTCTGGAGCGTGGCTGTCCGACACACGCACACACATGCACACACGCACTCACGCACTCTCACGCACACACAGGGGGAGGAAACGCTATGTCAATGCCTACCGTTGAATCGAGTCATTAGTTATAACGCTGTGAGAAACAGCATTACCGTACCGCAGACTACAAAAGAAAGAGAGAGGGGAGAGAGGGGGGTCTGTTTAAAAAAAGATTCTATGTTTGTCGTTTCGGATTCTCGATGAAACCTTGGAGGTGGGGTTTCTTCCGGAACAGAGTGTGTGTCCTCGGGTGGTGTCGAGACCAGTTGATGGTGTTCTCTTCCTGTGCTCGGCCTCTGAAGGCCATTAATGCGCACTAGACTGCGGCAGATTTGTTTTAGTACTCGGGTTGCTAAAGCAGGACCTTTCACCTTGACCTCGGGTGAAACAGGAGAGCGCAGAAGTCGTCTTTGCACCCTGGTCCTTCGAATAGCAACAGCGCAGCTCCTCCTGGTCTAAAACTGCACCACGTGGTCAAACAGGAAGGTGTGTTTGGGAGTCACACTTTTATGCAGTTTTTTATTTGAGTTTCATTAAGAGACGTTAATCAGCGCAGTTCTGACATTTTTTTAATGTTCACTAAAATGGATCTTTTTTGGATCTATGCCTTTGGAAAAACGAAAGACCAGAATTCATATACAATTATACAAAAACGTGCCATCAATCATTCTTTCTTCTTCTGTAAAGGGAAACTGTAAACCTCCCATTTTTCTTGCAACTTTTTTTTTAATTCAGTGTTTATTATCTTAGTTTCCCCAGTAATGGGCATCAAATGCATAACCTTCTGGTAATAAATCTTAAAATCTGCACAGATCTTTTCCCAAACAAATGGCGCGTTGTCAAGTCATAAATTCCATCATCGCAAATGTGATTATCCATCTGAAAAAAAAACCTGCGAGTGAAATTGCCCAAAGTGCCGCTTAATAACCAATTACACATCCATTCTCCGGCTGCCGTCCAAACCTCTCTGTGTGTGCGCATTCACATCACATTCAAGCAGCAAGAGTAAACTAATTACAACTAATCCAACAACTCACACATGAAATGCCTCTTGTTTCTTCTCGCCGCAGCGCAAAAAGCTTTCACACACTAGCAATGCGACGGCTAGCCGCAGATCTAATGCTAACAGCACAAGAGCAGGGTGCTGTTGTATCTGCAGTCTGGCACCAGGGAGTTGACAGTCGGGCCCGGCCTTAGCCCCCAGGGCGGTCCCAGAGCATCTGTTCCAGCGAGGAGGGGGAAAACGGATCAGAAGGAGCTGCTCACACTTCGGCAAATCACCAGTCTGCCTACCGCAGAGAAAGCCTTATTGACGGATGACCGCACAGGCCACGGAGAAGGGACAGCGGAGGAGCGGGGGGGCTGGCAGTTAGGGTTAGCGAGGAACAGCCTCACTTGTTGCCTGTGTGATTACAGCGTTGGCTCTTGTGTGCTGAGTCGGAGTTGCATGGCCCCCGTGCTAACATACGACATCCCGTTCTATCCCACGCTCTCTGTCTGCCTCTCTCTGTTTCTCTCCTCTCTTTCTTTCCCCCATCCCACTCTCTGTCTGTCTGTCTCTCTCTCCCTCTGTCTGTCTGTCTGTCTCTATCTATATATCTATCTATCCTTCTCTCTCTCTCTTTCTCTCTCTATCCTTCTCTCTCTCTCTTTCTCTCTCTCTCTCTCTCTCTCTCTCTCTCTCTCTCTCTCTCTCTCTCTCTCTCTCTCTCTCTCTCTCTCTCTCTCTCTCTCTCTCTCTCTCTCTCTCTCTCTCTCTCTCTCTCTCTCTCTCTCTCTCTCTCTCTCTCTCTCTCTTCACTTCATGTCTCTCTTTCTCATGTTCTCTCCTGTCTCTCTCCTTTGTGAATTTGCCCATCAAAACCCCACCCCAGCCTCCCTCCCTCCCTCCCTCCCTCCCTCCCTCCCTCCCTCCCTCCTCACCCTCCTCCCTTCCCCTCCCTCCCTCCTCCCTCCCTCCCTCCCCCCTCCCTCCCATCCCCAGCTGGAATGCCGGGGGGGGTCTGATTGCGGACAGGAAGTCCGTATTGTATCGGGGCCAGAGATCCCGGGGCCAGACAGCATACACACGGCCGCGGCGATGTCATCCCTGGCCGGGGCCACGGCATATCTTTGTGCTCCGCTCGCTGCGGGGAACAAAGAGGTAGAAAAACACGGCCACCCCCACCGGTCTTCAACTGTCATTCCAATTAGCCAGGGGAGCGATGGCCGCGACAGCGCCCGTGGTTTTCCCAGCGGTGTGCGTCCCCCCCCCCGGCACCCCCGCCCCCCCGGTGGCCCGTGCCTGGGGTGAGGGTCTTTGTGGGTGTGCAGGGTCAGTGTTCAGCCCTGGAGCTCAACCCGCGGCTGGCCTGAGATCTGCAGTGTCGACACTCTGCTGACGCTCTATTGGCACAGTCAATCCGCCCCCCCCCACCACCATCAGCCCTTCCACTTCCCTACCCCAAACATCCTCTCTAAGGCCAGATAGCATCTCTAGCCCGGGCCCATTCAGAGCACTGTGAGCGTGGGGGGGGGGGGGGGGGGGGGGGGTGGGGGGCGTTGGTGAATGTGCTTGGTTGTGAGAGATTTTAACACTATTTTAGGTTAATGTGGGTGTGTGTGTGTCTGTCTGTCTGTTTCTGTGTGTGTGTGTGTGTGTGTGTGTGTGTGTGTGTGTGTGTGTGTGTGTGTGTGTGTGTGTGTGTGTGTGTGTGTGTGTGTGTGTGTGTGTGTGTGTGTGTGTGTGTGTGTGTGTGTGTGTGTGGGGGGGTGTGTGTGTGTGTGTGTGTGTGTGTGTGTGTGTGTGTGTGTGTGTGTGTGTGTGTGTGTGTGTGTGTGTGTGTGTGTGTGTGTCTGTCTGTCTGTCTGTCTGTCTGTCTGTCTGTCTGTCTGTCTGTCTGTCTGTCTGTCTGTCTGTCGGTCTGTCTGTCTGTCTGTCTGTCTCTCTCTCTCTCTGTCTGTGCGTGTGTGTGTGAGTTTAAGCTTGCACTGCATATGGGAGCATCCTTATTGAACAAAGTGTTTCTGTGTGTGTCTTTCTGTGTGTGTGTGTGTGTGTGTGTGTGTGTGTGTGTGTGTGTGTGTGTGTGTGTGTGTGTGTGTGTGTGTGTGTGTGTGTGTGTGTGTGTGTGTGTGTAGGTGTGTGTAGGTGTGTGAGCTGAAGCTTTGCACTGCATATGAGAGCACACTCATTTGTTAATATATAATCTACATGAGATACCATTGACAGAAGATGCAACACAATAGCAAGTTGCCGTTCACTTCATCATTAATTCTTTCGCACAAGGAACTCTGGATGCTTTTGTCATGAACCACAATTATGTCCATCGTGTGCAGTCCTACATTTATGGTTGAAAAATGCCTCTCCACTCATTTGTGTGCTGGGATGTGAAAGTTGCACAAACCTAAGCCATTATTACGATGACGCCAGGAATCCATGAGTGTGAAACCGTGATGCACCGCCGTGACATTGTTGTTATTGTCAGTAAATCACTGCATTGTTTTATTCGCTTCCTCTAATTCTCATTCATTGTGGCGGCGGCAGTGGTGAGCCGGCGAGATGTTTTCTCCTTTGGGGTTTTTCAATGGCATGTTTCTCAAGATCCCTCCCATCCATTCGTCACCTGCGACACGCATGTTAATTACACAAGAGGGGAGGACGGTCAAGTTTGAATGATTCATTGTGATCTAAAACAAATAAAAGTAATAGGCGAGTTAATGCTCAGGTGAGCGCTCAGTGAAAAAAATGAGGCTCACATTCAGGTGAGCGCTCAGTGAAATACTGGGAAAAAGACCCCTGCTACATGGGTTCATTCAAGACAGTTTGGAGGCTGTTCCACCAAAACATTGGAAGCCAATGGAAACCTCTAGAGAGAGTACAGTATAAGGGAGCCGCAACACAAGAGCACAGCTACTAAATGCAGCCATTTTAAGAGATACAGTTTCGCTTAACTGTGGTCTGTGTTCGCTCAAAGAGCCCCCAAACAATAAATGAAAGCTTTCACCCCGCCCACCCCCTGCGACGACCACCTGTCACTGCCCCACCCACCGCAAACCTCCTCCAACCTCGGCAGCTCCACCTGAACTTAATCTCCCAGGGCATCTTAGCTGGACAGAGGCTTTTTGAACTGGAGTAAGATGACTCCTTGATGGTGGTGGTCTCCAAAGACCAGGAAGGACAATGGATCAAATACATAGTCTGAGGCTTTGAACCATTGTCCTTTCTGTCCTCTCTTTCATTACGGCGCTCATGCCCACTCCACCCCTCTCTCTCTCTTTCTCTCTCTCTCTCTCTCTCTCTCTCTCCCTCATGCTGATCTCTCTCTCGGATCTCTCTCTCGCTCTCTCTCTCGCTCTCTCTCTCTCCTCCTCTCTTCTCTCCCCTCTCTCTCTCTCTCTCCTCTCTCTCTCTCTCTCTCTCTCTCTCTCTACTCTCTCTCTCTCCTCTCTCTCTTCTTCTCTCGCTCTTTCATGCTGGGCCTTGTGTTCTCACTGATTGGGCTGTGTGTCTTTATCTCAGTCTCCAGGGAGAAGTGGTGTATTGTGAATGCACATGAAACTACGTATATCGGAGCTGTCTTCTGAAAGATGGCACGCAGAGTCAAGGCTGTCAGTTTTTACCCACCACAGATTTTCCCGCCTTGTCCTCCAACGAGCAAATAAACTGAAGAACTCTAACCCTAAGAACTCTAAACTCCTTGTTAAATTAAAGCGATGGCTGCCTTGTAAAAGTAACGTGCGTTTGACATCAACTGATTGCCGTATATGTGCTCTCTGTGTGGGAATGCTTTCAGCCCCCTCTTGGAAATAACTTGCATTGTTTTGCTGTTGGTTTTTCTGTCTGAGGCTAATTCGCCTGACGGAGTACATATCATGGGTGGGGACATACTGTGTGACAGGTCTGATTCATACTGGGGGAGGCACTGCTACTGCTGCTTGGGAAAAACAGATTACATTCACCAGGATTACATTCAAGACCAGGATTAGGCTGAAGATTTAAATCCAGCCTGAAAATGAGACAATAAGCAATCATACCACGACAACTGTAAACCGTGGAGTAACGACAACTCATTTCATCATCCGTACCATGAATTCTGCGGTGGCGTTCATTTCTCTACTTGATTACTCACCCCGCCATGCCTCAGAACATGAAATATGACTCAATTATTCACCCGGCGAACAATAGAAAATGCTGTGGGAAAAAATGCAACTGCAGAGGGGAGTAGAACAACTACGGCAGACTTGTTGCTGCGACCGCAAAAAAACGTCAATTCCATTCCGTCTCATTTGCAGACATTCCTGCCATTCGTCAATTCAAATACCACAAGATTGAGGAGCGCTGAGTGGCCGCCTGCGTTTTCGCAGATACATCTGGGCTCGCTGGCCAACATGAATAAAACAATAAAACGCTTAATAGGACTCTCTCTCTTTTCTCTCCAAGTGTTTGAAAAACGGGAGTCTCTTTTCCCCAGAGAAAAACCCCGGCAACCCGACCCCGGGTATCAATCTCCGTCTGCGTGATAAAGACGCCGATGACAGAGGGCTTGATCGCTTGCCCTAGGGTGGGGTTTGCGCATACTTGTGTCTGCAGTAGTCTACAGTAAATGGGCTGCTGTCTCCACCCAAACCATTCCAAACCGCTCGCGGCAGGCACCTTCCCTCTTCCCAGGCCGTCCGCAGCCAGCCCAGAGCCAGCCTCTCACTGGCCTACACCCCCTCAACCCGTTCACCACCATGATCACGCGCTCTTGCTCCCACACCATACCACCAGGCACCCACATCCAGCATGAGCTAACACAACATGTGTGCGATCAGCAAGACATGGAGGGAAGGGGAGACTCCTCCGGCCGAGGCTGTGCCGTGTGTACATTCATGAGGTTGCGTGCCAGTGGGCAAGCAAGAGGCGCCTCTCGCGGTTCTAAATGCCTAAGCAGTTTAATGGATCATTAAAGCCTTGATGGGAGCGGGCGCGTTCTCCACCTCCAGTGGAGTCAGCGGTGTGTAACACACATGGGCCGTTGGGGCCGTGGTTCTGTGTTCAGTGAATGCAGTGAAGGCACCGGGGCCCGCACAGAACAGCACAACACAACGGGCGTGTCAGTCTTAACGAGGACGGAGTGCATTTCATTAAGTGGGCGTCACACACTTAATTGCTGGAAAGCGATTGGCTATCCCACGGCAATTACCAGTTTCTGCTTCACAGTAAACTGGGAAAGCTCGTTCCCCAAGCAAATTCCACTCCACCTTATTGTGCAGTGCATCAGGAACGGTTATCGCAATTCACTGCTCACCCTTGTGCACTGACAAAGGGTGGAACGACTTTGGATGCCAGGGAGGGAGACAAAGGGCGAGGCGACCATGAAAACATCTCTTACCTGAGTGCGCGGAAGGATCCTTTCGTGACTCCAACGCTAATATCCGTTTGTGTTGATTTCAAACGAGAGCCGCCGGTCGGCTCTGTGGTTTTCCTTGCACAGTGTTGAGTGATACCGTAGACAGTGCGTTGGCTCGGGGGCAAGCCAACAGAGAGAGGGGGGGGGGGAATTATTAAAAAAAAGGGAAAAAATTTAAAAAGAGGGTTTATTTGGTGGAGTATGCATGGGCCCCGAACACAGATGGTTAGTGAGCTAATGCGTCCCACAAAACTGACACACGATTGTGCAGACGTACAGCAATACGACAAACAAGCAAACAAACAACAACGATGACAAACCAAAAGCTTTGCCAAAAGCGAAGACCTGTCAGGCTATTAGCATGTTCCACATCAGTCGTACCTGGCACTCCCGTCTCCATTGTTAATATAGGTGTTGCTAAGGCGTTTGTATGGACTTTTTTTACAATGCGCTGCACCACCAGATAACAAAAGCTGATGTAACGGGACCAGATGGGGTCCTGCAACCACAGCCTAGTCTGGATAGGCAGGCAGGCTCCCGCCCTATCCCCTTTCCACATGGCAAATCCATTACACAATCTGGTATGGGGAGAGAAACACTATCTAGGTCACACAGAAAAAATGGGCGGGATTTAGTTTCTCTCCTCTACACACCACAACAAGCATCATGGCGTTAATGCTGGCCTGTGCCTGTTCTGTGTGTGTATGTGTGTGTGTTTGTGCATTTGTGTGTGTGTTGTTTGGTTGTGTGTGTGTGTTTGTATTTGTGTGTGTGTGTTTGTGTGTTAAGGTTGTGTGTGTTGTATGTGTGATGTGTGTGTGTGTGTGTGCGTGCGTGTGTGTGCGTGTGTGTGCGTGTGTGTGTTTGTGTGTGTTTGTGTGTCAGTAGAGCGGCTTCTATGAACCTGTACTGTAGTGAGCTAAGAAATGTTTCCAGTCGTAAAGCACCACCACCACCACCACCACCACCACCGTTGACCCCGCCACACAGATCCAAGCGTTGGCCTCCTCTCCCCTGGAAGTCTCCTAAGACCCCTCCATGTTTCCATAAATCTGTTGAGTGATTCTCGGTGGATCAGTAACACGTGCCATGGCTCCCAGTGGACAGGACACCACGTCAAACAGCAAGTAAACCAAGGCCCTCTGGGTCACTCGGGCGGCCCCGAGGTAATAACACTAAACCTTGGACCTGAGCACAAAGGAAAAAACGGCCTACTGCCTTAAACTATAATAGCAGCTTATTGTGCGAGGAGTTTCGCAGCCACTCAAGTGCAATAGTTCAGGGAAAGGCCATTTCATTACATCCAATAGAGCCTCAATTATGTTAAAAATTTGCCGAGTTTGACAATGGGCCGGCGATCG
>OLKM01002897.1:40251-50861 GCA_900291075.1 Melanogrammus aeglefinus | reverse complement strand
TAGGTCAACGCACAATTGAAGCAGCCATTTGCTAGTCATAAACTTAGTGAGCTTATAAAATTTAAGAATGGCTTTAAGCACTGAGCTAAGATAGGTTCACTTCATATATAGATATTGTCTTGGAATTACCACGGGGAAGCGCTGCCGTTGTACCAGAGATAAAGACGGACCTGTCATAACTCATCTGGATCGCTACAGACCCAGTCATTTTGTGGCGATGTTCATATAGCAAATGTCAGATGCAGCTCGAACATACTGCAAGAGTACAAGCATATCTAAATCAGTGTTAACAGAGTGACACACACAACGTTTTATATGCTGACCATCTGTTACTTCTTGTTGTGAAATTAGTTTATCTATAAACGGACCCTTTGAAAAAATTATGATTCCCTGCCCTGCTCTAAAGGTTGGGTAATGAAATTGCGATAACGGCACAGATTTTTGAAAATACACAAACTCAAATGGTTCACCTAAACCCTCCTCCTTCAACGCTGACTCTGACTCCAGCACAAGTACATGGATGCGCAATCATGCACGAGCGCAATACACAGATATGCGCTGTAGGGAGCCGGCTTAGACTGTTAGCTAGTCCGTGCTACCGTAGGATACAACAAACAGAAGCTTGCTCTGGGTTCACAAGCTTTGAGTTACGTGCAGGGAAGGATGTCACGCGCGTTGCAACAGGGAGGGGGAGGGCAGTACACCGTTTGATTTGACGTACTTAGGGTGTATTCCACACAGGCAGTTTTTTTTCAGGTGCGAGTGGATGTTTTAAATTAGTATTCCTATGATACCAGTGTTTTGTAAAAACATCCTTGGGTGCTTTTAAAAACACCGCTGCCAGCGGGTTTTTTTCACTACTCTGGGTGGTTTTCAAGTTGGGAAAAGTTCAACTCGCCAAGAAAAAGCACCCGACGTCAGGCAGTTTTTTTGACAGCTGACCAATGAACGAGGATTTACGTCACTAGGAAAGTCCTCAACACACGTATTGTTTGAATATGGCTTGCCTCATGTGGGTGTCTTGATTTAGTATTGAAGGCGCGACGATGCGCAAAAGGGTTTCAAATTGACTCTTGTCGAGTCTGAAATACGCACTGAATTGTGCATTATCAAACCGTAGCTCTTGTATCTAACTATGAAATGCACCGTACTGCTGCTGTCCCCGGTTTATATGCACCCACAAACGGGAAGGTTTGTCGTTATCCTCGTCGTTGGCTCTAACGCCAAAACAAGGGGGCTAATTTCTCATCCTCGGACATTGTAACTTAGTTGACACTGATAGGTAGTCAAACCACTTTGATACTGTACAACCCGATTTGCAATGTATATGTACTCAAAACATTGGGGTCTAGAATGAATTAGACAAAAAAACCCTGTCAGTTTTTTAGTTGATAAAAAAACGCTCTGTTCAGGTGTTTTTTAATGTTAAAAAAATGACAGTGTGAACACACCCTTACTGTCCAATGCCAGTCGGTGGGTCTGGAAATCATTGGCTGGAGTTTTTCAAGCCTTGCACGTTCCACAGATGATTGACTTGTTTAACTTTCATGTCAGTACTTCTAACTCAGTGGCTGTATAAGGATTTCAAGCAATTTTTTGCAAAAATGGCCAAAAAAAGAGAATTCCATACCCAACCTTTAAGTGGTAACCTCGTTCCCATCGCGTCGGAACGCCTTGAAGGGGATACTCCAAATGGCGATTATAGGCAGAAGAGGGCGGTACTTTCTGTTAAATTGCTTTAGTTGCAAGAGAGGCGGTACTTTCTGTAAATGCTTTTTAGTTGCAAGAGAGGGCTGGATTGACGATAAAGGGATAAATCCGTTTTCCGTTGGTACATGTTTTGGGATATTTTCTTTGCCATTTCTTCGTTCAAACTCCATATTATTATTCTTTTCCTTGATGTTGTTATTTTTGTGAGGTTTTTGTTCTTATCGCTCTGCTCTGACAACTTAACTAGCGTACACCGCTCATAGGAAGTAAGGGACGGAAATTGCGATTTTACAGACCGGGATAACGCTACATTCCTCACACAGCATTCGCTCTGTTGTGATTCTGACGTAGATACTTGTCTCGAGACTCGGGGCTGTGCTTCGGCCGTGAGAAAAAAAACTAAAATGGCGTCTTGTTAAGGAAGATAGGATGATCCTAAGGCAGCGATAGGTGTTGATCATAATTGGAATATAGTGTCATCTTTTTAGTTTTAAGATTTTTTTTCTGAAGTGAAACACGCGCATACTGTCCGTCCCTTTCGCCTATGTTTCTAATGGGACGGTGCTATATGGTGGAATAAGCTGTAAAACGGCCAACTTTAGTTGCTAGCAGTAGCTAGCCAACTGGACCGACCACAGCTGTCCAACGTGAGCTAACCACCAGAGAAATCACAACAGAGGAAGGGCAGTCGCTACCAACCCTCATCATTCCCCGGGACATCGAGGTGTCTACGGGTCAGTAGCGACTGTGTAATCAAGCCAAAAATGTCATGCGTTTCCAATTTTGGACCGTTGTTTATTTTCTCACTATAGCCATTGTTACGTGTGTAGCTAACGCTGGGTAATTGGCTACGGACGCTAACGTCATTAGCGTTGTCAAGTCAAGTTCCCTTCGCTAGCGTCAGTCCTGCTAGTGCTAGCTGCTTACCTAGACCGTGGTGGGAGGTGATTGTACTTGGCTGAAAGTGGAGGCCGCAAACGCTACCGACAGCATCCTCACTCCCTGTGACCCCGGGCCCTGCGAACCCCTCAAGAGAAAGACCTCCAGACGTGTCGATGGGAAAAGGATCATAGTACGACAGTTCTTTCCGCTCGGCTACAGACCAGAATGTTGTTTTATAGACCGCTAAATACTGTAATAACTTCATAACACCACTGCTGAGGACCTGCCCGACCGCAGACTCCCTGGTGGGTCACACCGCGGCGATAAGCGAGGTGGTGAGCGCTCACCACCTCGCTGAGAGGTTCAGTACTGTCCTCTGAGCGGTCCCTTCCTACTGGTGGGCATCCCTTAGCAAAACCTCCCCTCACCCTTGAGGTTAAGGGGGGGGGGGCGGTCCTGCTTTCGGAAGGCCTCAAGTTGAGGCTGCGGGGGCCGGGGATCAAACCTCTGGGCTGGGCGTGCCCCCCCTGTCCTTTAACCGCAGCCAACGTTGGAGGGAGGGGGCCGCGCGTCGAGCTGTCAAACGCTCGCTAACGGGGGGGCTGATACTGAGCGACATCGTCCTCCCCCCCCCCCCCCCTCCACGTCGGCGCATTGTAAATCAGCGTGCACCACCTGCTGCTGCTGAGCCCCATGCTAGCTGCTAAATGCCAAGCTAAGGGGCTGTCAAATGCCAATTACAGTCAGTTCCGCATACGTGTGTGTGTGTGTGTGTGTGTGTGTTTGAGTGTGTCTGTGTCCATCCTGTGTGTGTGTGTGTGTGTGTGTTTGAGTGTGTGTGTGTGTGTGTGTGTGTGTGTGTGTGTGTGTGTGTGTGCCTTTGTCACTGTAAGACAGTCACTCATGCCAAGCGATATATCCCCCTTATCGTTTGTCTCCCGTGCATCTCGGGGCTTATCTCCGTCCGCTACTCACAGTGAGAGACGTAGAGAAAACAAATGCCAGACGGAAGACATCCCCTCCCTGTCTTCCTCCCCTTCTCTCTGTCTGTCTGTCTGTCTCTCTGTCTGTTTGTCTGTCTGTCTCTTTCTCTTTCTCTTTCTCTTCCCCCTCTCTCCCTCCCTCCCCCTCTCTCTCTCCCTCCCCCTCTCTCTCCCCCTCTCTCCCTCCTCCCCCTCTCTCTCTCCCTCCCTCTCCCTCCCTCCCCTCTCTCCCTCCCTCTCCCTCTGACATCTTTTGTTATTCTCTCCTCTCCTCTCCTCAGCGCTAGTTTGAAATGGATGCCAACGCTTGTGTGTGTGTGCGTGTGTGTGTGTGTGTGTGTGTGTGTGTGCGCACACATGTCGGTGTGTGTGTGTGTGGTCAACTTCTGCCCGCAGGCGCACACAATCTGCGCTTGATTGATTTCAGAGCTTTTTTGTTGTTACCGTGGAGATGACTCGATTCTCTCTTTTCTTTTAACTAATTCCAAAAGTCAATCACTTTCAGTTTGGTGGTTCGCTCCGCGGGGAGTCGACCACCAAACCGCCCATTAGCCGCGTGATGCATAAATTGCGAGTGTTGCGTGGGGGGAGCGAGACGTAGCATGTGGGGGGGGGGGGGGGGGATGCAAATCCTTTTTTCGTAGGATGGTGGGGGCTAGTACAGCCTTTTTGGCCTCTGATTGGTTAGAAGGGCTCTCCTTTAGATCGTGTTTCGATTAGTACTAGGTGTTGGGGGATAGGGTTAGGTTATGTTATGGTTAGGGCTAACCCTAAACCTAAACCTCACCATAACCAATCGGAGGAGAGCCATTCCAACCAATCAGAGGCAAATCAGAGGCGAAAAAGGCGGTACTTGCCCCTACCGTCCTTCGAAAAAAGGATCCGCATCCCGGCGCCCCAGCCCTTCTGATGCCAGCACGCCGCGGGCAAACATGCTAACGATGCTAACGATGCTAACGATGCTCTCCGCGATGAGAGGTGTGAATTTGTTGCACCCTTTAGCGCCTTGACAGCGGAGAGCAGCTGTCGACGCCGCCGTGCTAACCGCCGCTAACAGCCAGCGGCCCGGAACAGCTGTTTGGATGACTTGGTTTACTGTTCTGTCCGACCACACACACACACACACACACACGCACACACACACACACACACACACACACACACACACACACACACACACACACACACACACACACACACACACACACACACACACACACACACACACACACACACACACACACACAATTCAGCGGGTGATTTGGGATGTTTTTTATCCATTGACTTTGAAGCCGGTGTGCCATGCTAAGCTACAGTGCATGCAACAAGCTACGCTACGTGTGGCTTACGGGATCTGGCACGGGGCCTCCATGGCGACTCGCAGCGATAGCAAGAAGCCAGAAGCCTTCAAACGTCAATTAGAAGAGATTCGTTTCTCCGGTGAGCGAGGGTTCACAAGAGGGAGAGAAGGGGGGAGGTAGGGGGAGATAAAAGAGAACGGGGAGGCACAGCAAGGGAGAGACCCTCCCTCTCTCTGTTTACACTGAAGCCAGCGGGGGGGGGTCCTCAGCGCCAGGCTAATGAGGGGGCGGCAGAGGAATTAACGCAGAGGAACTACAGCCGGCTCCGCGGACGCCATGTTGGAAGTTTAACGGGTTTCTCCGGGGAGAGGGGGGGGGGGGAGAAGAAGGGGAGGAGAGGGGTGGAGAAGGTAGGGGGGAGAGGGGGGGGAAGGGGAAGAAGAGGGGAGGAGGAGGGAGGGGAAGGGGGGGAGAGAGGATCGAGGGAGAGGGTGAGAGTGGAGGGGGAGGAGGAGGGAGTGGAGAAAGGATGGGAAGGGAGGAGAGGGAGGGAGAGCAGGGGGGAGGGAAGGGGGGAGCGTAGAGGAGGGGGGAAGAGGGGAGGCGGAGCCTGCCTCCTCTGAGCGCTGATCAGAAACAGATCGGCCCGGTTGGGAGAGTGTTTCCGTTTAATGAGCCTGTAAGACCCACTGTACAACCACCGCTGGTACACTCTGAGAGAGAGGGAGAGAGAGAGAGGGGGAGAGAGAGGGGGAGACAGAGAGAGAGACAGAGAGGGAGGGAGGGAGAGAGAGAGAGAGAGAGAGAGAGAGGGAGAGAGGGAGAGAGGGAGAGGGGGAGAGAGAGAGAGATGTTGCTTGGTTCTCTATCTCGGTCTCCCCATTACATCAGCTCATAAGTCTGGCTGGGGTCTCTGTTCTTCATCATCCCCCCCCCCCCCCCCCGACTCACCGCACCTCACACGCGGATTATTAAAAAACTTTTCTTACTCCAGTTTTCATTACTGTTAAGTTCTTTTCTCTTCCTCTTGTTCGCTCGCACCCTCAATCTCTCGTTATCTCCCTCCGTCTGTCTGTCTGTCTGCGGAAAAACAATATAAGCAAAGCTCTTGAAATACGATCAACCTCATCATCATCATCATCATCTTCTTCATAGCTCTGTCTCTCTCTCTCTCTGTCTCTCTCTCTCTCTCTCTCTCTCTCTCTCTCTCTCTCTCTCTCTCTCTCTCTCTCTCTCTCTCTCTCTCTCTCTCTCTCTCTCTCTCTCTTGAAATATAAATAGCATAACAAACAGAGCGCAGAAAACACAAAGCCTCCATATTGAATATGTCGAGCGCTAATTATGTTGATTTAAAATGGGGGGAGTTGATTAACTCGGGCTTTGAGTCCACACCAACAGACTCTGGTTGTAATCCTTTTCAAATAACAGCTCCGTCGTTCGGGCCGCAATCAAAAAAAAAAAAACAGTTCTGCGCAAAACGTTTTTTTTTTTTTTTACTAAACGCGACTTTCTTCATCAGCGCTCGTAACCGCGATGACCCCTGGTCCGTTGGAGCCCACCCAGGGGTACGAGCTCCGTCGTGTCTCGCTGCTTTCCATTCTTAAAGGGCTTTGACCTTCCCGCTGTGGCACAGACCGTAAGGGCGCCAATCAACCCTTAATCAGCGGGGTTAGCCCTCGGCTAGCCTAGCGCTTAGCCTTTCCTCCCGCCTCTCCTTGATGCGGCGACAAAAAGAGCGGGAATGCGTCACCTTGGGGAGAGCGGGGGGGGGGGGGGTTGTTAGAGGGAGGGGGGCTGAGGACGGAGAGGACGTGTGTGGTGTGTGTGTTTTGATGTGTTTCAAAGCAGCAAGGTTACGGTGTAATTGTGTGTGTGTGTGTGTGTGTGTGTGTGTGTGTGTTGTGTGTGTGTGTGTGTGTGTGTGTGTCTAAACTTGTCTTAGTACCAGTGTGTGTGTGTGTGTGTGTGTGTGTGTGTGTGTGTGTGTGTGTCTAAACAAAACTTGTCTTAGTACCATTGTTTGTGTGTGTGTGTGTGTGTGTGTGTGTCAACTTAGTTTATTAGTACCGTTGAGCTACTACAAAATGCAGCACTTCAAAGCGACCCGAGGCCAACCTTCTGCCTTTTTTCATCCTCCTCCTCTCCCTCTTCGTCGTCGTCGTCGTCATCATCATCATCATCATCATCATCGTCGTTTGCAGAATCCTTAGTGCGTCGGCCCAGAATTCCTGACTATGCGACTAAAACACTACGGCCCTACGCAGCTCGCAAGGACTGTGATTGGCCAGCTAACCCACATCAATCAATGGACGCACATCCCATCTCCGTCTCCGTCTCCGTAAAATTTCTTCTCGTATCCTTTTCCTCCTTCGCAATATACCTTTTTCCTCCTCTTCGCAATAATAGAATTCATTTGCTTTCAACATTGCTTTATCAGCTCCAGCTCCCTCAACTCTGTTCTACTCAAATCTCAACCTAAACAATCGTTCAGGACTCAGAGTGTGGAAAGAGACCGCGCTAACCCCTAAAGCCTACTAACTGCTACTCTTCTTCTACGCTGCACGATTCCCACTTCCACGCCAACAGATTCCGTTCGTTGCTTCCCCCTACTGTTCTGGCGGAGAATCCCCTTGCAACAAGCGCAATCCTTAAGGAACCTTACGGGGACCGTAAATCAAAACGTGTCTAAAACAAGTCCCTTGTGTAAATTACGTGCTTACGTCTCTGCGTCTAAAACGACCCTAAATAGGCCTTTAGTTTATTAGTACCGTTGAGCTACGACAAAATGCAGCACTTCAAAGCGACCCGAGGCCAACCTTCTGCCTTTTTTTCATCCTCCTCCTCTCCCTCCTCGTCGTCGTCGTCATCATCATCATCATCATCATCATCATCATCATCATCATCATCATCATCGTCGTCGTCGTCGTCGTCGTTTGCAGAATCCTTAGTTCGGGAAATAGAATTCAAACAAATACATCTGCTTGGTGAGGTTCACGAGTCAGTTCTGTTTACGACCGAGAGCACGATCTAAAGGAGCATTTTGCGTTCATTTGTGCGCCTTTATCTAACACTTTTTATGCATAAAAATGATTATTATTGAACACTTTATAATTTAACTTTTTATTCCGTCAAATTTAAAAAAAGGTAGAAGTTCTGCGAGCAGAAAGAGGCAATTAGCGAATACTGAAATAAATTATTTCGCCAGAAAATAATCGAAAGTTTTTAATGAACTTGCTGGCTTTCAATCAATTGATAAACTTTTTCCTGTGCGATTGACAATTAAATAAAATCAAGTTCAAACCAGTGGTTAAAGGAAACACCGTTAAGCAGAACAACACTCACAGCAGACTCTCCTGTGATCCTATCAAACATTCATAAGTGTTTCTGCAGCCAGCGTTCATTAGCAGAGCCCACTTAGTACTCATGTATTATTTATCGGAAAAATGGATTTGAATATGAATGAAAAACGCTGTGAGGCAACGGTGAGGGAGGAGAGAGAGAGAGAGACAGGTGAGGGAGGAGAGAGAGAGGTGAGGGAGGAGGGAGCAGGGTGAGGGAGGTGAGAGAGAGGTGAGGGAGGAGAGAGAGAGACAGGTGAGGGAGGAGAGAGAGGTGAGGGAGGAGGGAGCAGGGTGAGGGAGGTGAGAGAGGTGAGGGAGGAGAGAGAGAGGTGAGGGAGGAGGGAGCAGGGTGAGGGAGAGTGAGAGAGGTGAGGGAGGAGAGAGAGAGGTGAGGGAGGAGAGAGAGAGGTGAGGGAGGAGAGAGAGAGACAGGTGAGGGTGGAGAGAGACAGGTGAGGGAGGAGAGAGAGAGGTGAGGGAGGTGAGAGAGAGAGAGGTGAGGGAGGAGGAAGCAGGGTGAGGGAGGTGAGAGAGAGACAGGTGAGCAAGAAAAGAGAGAGACAGGTGAGGGTGGAGAGAGAGAGGTGAGGGTGGAGAGAGAGGTGAGGGTGGAGGGAGAGGTGAGGGTGGAGGGAGCAGAGGAGGGAGGGAGAGGGGTGAGGGAGGAGAGACACAGGTGAGGGAGGAGGGAGCAGGGTGAGGGAGTTGAGAGAGAGAGACAGGTGAGGGTGGAGAGAGAGGTGAGGGAGGAGGGAGAGAGACAGGTGAGGGAGGAGGGAGAAGGGTGAGGGAGGAGAGAGTGACACCCCCTCACCCCCTTCACTCCCTCGTCCCCTCCATTTCCTCACCCCCTTCACTCCCTCACCCCCTTCACGCCCACGTCCCATGATCCTCTCTGTTGCACTCTGACCTCCCATGATCCTCTCTGTTGCCCCTGTGGAGGGGTTCCAGGTGGAGGGGTTTCAGGTGTCCTGGTCCTTCAGGGGCAGAAGGTGTGTTTGTTCTGGTCGTACTCGGGGCCCGCTGGTGGGGGGGCGGTTCAGGGTAATGAGCGGGGTCCCGCTGAAGGGCTCGCTGGTCGCTGCCCACGGACTCCATAAAAGGGCTCTGTGGTTCAGGGCTCGCTTGATGTACGCTGTGGACCCCACGCCTTCATCTGTTGGGTTGGCGGTGGGGGACCTTTTCGATACTGTTCTCCTCAGAATCTGCGTCTTTGCCTCGTTTCTGACAGCTCGTATTTGCCTCTGGCTTCCCTCTCTCGCTCTCCCTTCTCATCTCTAGTCTCCTTCTGTCTCTCTCTTCATCTCACATTCTTTACATGCTCTCTCTCTCTCCAGCCTCTCTCTCATCCTCTTTCTTCTGGTCTCTGCATCTCTCTCTCTCTCTGTCGTCTTTCCTGTCCTCTACGTCTCATCGTCGCGTCGTCCGTCATCGTGCACTCTCTTCTCTTGTCAATCGCTTCTGGTCCCGGGCTCGTCCTTCGCGTCCCCTGTTCCTCTCTCTCCCCCTCGTCTCCTCTCTCCCTCTCTCGTCTCCTCGTCTCTCCTCTTCCTCTCTTCTCTCTCTGCTCTCTCTCTCTCTCCGTCTCTCTCTCTTCTGTCTCTCTTTCCCTCCTTCTCGTCTCTCTCTCTCTCTCTCATCTCGCTCTCCTCAGCCTCTCTCTTTCTCCTTCTCTCTCCTCATCTCTCCCTCTCTCTCCTCATCTCTCTTTCTCTTTTGCTTCTGTGCTCATCTCGTCTCTCTTGCTTTCTACCTTCTCTACTCTTCTCTCCCTCATCTCCTCTCTCTCTTTTCTCGCTTCTGTCTCTCTCTCTCTCCCTCTCTCGCCCTCTCTCTGCTGCTCTTCGAGCTCTGCCTCGTCATCTCTCGTCTCTCTCTCTCTCTCCCTTCTCTCTCTCTCTCTCTCCTTCTGATTCTCTCTCTCTCACTCCTCTCTCTCCTCTCTCCCTTCGTCTTCTCTCCCCTCCTCCTTCTGTCTGCTCCTCAAGATCTCGTTCTCCCCCCCTCCCTCTCTCATCGTCTATCTTTCTTGTCTCATCTCTTCCTTCTGCGACTCTCTCTCTCTCTCTCTCTCTCTCTCTCTCTGATCAAACAGTCGGTACCTTTCTAAAAAATGTCTGTGATTCCAAACCTCAGTTCCCCCTCCTGAAAAAAACCCCTCAAATAAAACCGGGCGCAGCGTGCGTCATGGCATCCGTCCTCTCATCCTCCTACATGGCACCGTTGTGTAACCGTCCTCCCCCTCTCTCTCCCCCCTTGCAGGTGTGGAGGCGCAGCGGGTGAGGGTGGAGGAGGAGCTGGAGGCGTACCCCACCGAGGAGGTGGACCTCCGCTGTCAGTTTGTGAACGCAGGCGGCCACACCAAACTCACCCAGGTAAGAACGCCCAAACCC
>OLKM01002897.1:30033-40241 GCA_900291075.1 Melanogrammus aeglefinus | reverse complement strand
TGCTCCCCAGTAGAGCCCCCCTCAGTAGAGCACCCCCCCGTTCCCCAGTAGACCCCTATGATTCCCTTTAAATTGAATCAATCCTAAACAGTGGAATATTTACGAATTTGCTAAATGTTCGATAATTTGGCATTTTTATAGAAGTACTGTCACCTCACGAATTGTCCCTACTTTGAGAAACATGTCAAAGAGTCCGTCTAGCCTCGTCCTTCTAAAACTACAAAGGATTCCGAGAGACTATTGATTGGACCCATTAAAATACGTGAGATGACCACTTAATGTCTAAAGCCGAATGCAAACTGTGATTTTCCAAACTACGAGCTATCGTGGTGAAATACAGCGATGCTGTCAGCAGCTGCCTGCCGTTCCATCAAGCTCACAATCGATCTATAGTTTTATTAATTCACACAAGTAGACGCTCTTCTGATGGTCAAATTAGCACGAATCCTAAAAAGGAGAGGTCAGAAAAAACAAAACTGAAAAAACGGAATTTGGGAGAATATCTAACAGATTTCATAAGGCTCTACCACAGAGCTTCATTAGAACTGTGAGGGGGGGCGAGGAGACCGTCTAGAGACCCGGAACCCGAACCCGGAATCATGTTCTTCTCGGCAAACCGGTTTACCCCGGTCCGTTTTTGGTCTCGGAAGACAACAGCTGCGGTCTGAACTGAACTAGCTATAACTGCAGCTACCGCTAAAAACACAAGAGCCTGCCAATGGGAATACTAGCATGGTGCAGCTTTATCACTGTGTAGCTAGCTACACACCACATCTTTAAATCAGCCGTGGGTCTCGGTAGTTACACCAACTCTAAACCGAAAAACCTAAAAAATGTATCGTCACGAAAAGGATTCAACCCAGATCTCCATAACCAAAGGTATTTACATTATAACATAACCGTTATTTATTTGTATTTGTATTATTATTTCCAATAGCGTTCCATTAGCGTCCATTCCCGCTAGAGCTTGGCAGAGACACTGTTCCGCGGCGTCCGCAGTGCAGCCTCCATACAGAACAGGGTGTACCTCCAGAGCTGTATTTAACGTATGGCCCTGGCAGCTGGCTCTGTGTACACCCTCTGTACCTCTCTCCGCCGCCGCATTAGCCCCATCCCAGACCGCCATTAACAACAGCGGGGGTGTGGGTTCGACTCCCGCTGGGCCCCGCCACGCGGAGGATGTTGACACTCGGGCGGTGTGAGACGCTTTGGATAAATCCCTCTCCTCTCGAAGCGGCGCCGTTTATACGGGAGCAGGAAGCCCCACGCTGCGGCGAGGGTTTCTGCGGGAGCCGCGGCGCGTCAGCGTAGCTAATGATGTTTTGATGCGCGCATCACTCCGTTGATTACGCTGAGTGACAGCCCCTGCAGTCGCACATCTGCGCGCCCGCCCCCGGCCCCCCCACTGTTCTGTCAATCAGCGTGAACACACACCGACGTCTGACTCAATTACTCGTGTCTTGATTGACGAGGAAGGCGGGCGTTTACTGTACCCCTGCTCATACGACGTCCGCTCGCGCTCTTAATGTGTTGATCACAGCAGCCGGTGTGCGCGTGTTGCCGTGGTGTCACGAAACGCTTCGGTTAGGTTGTCATGCTCCGTTGACAACCCCCGTCCCCCCATCCCCGTAGTGATCGGAGACATCTGATAGGTCAGGTGTAGCCCCGCCCCCTCAGCGATCAGAGACACCTGAAAGGTCAGGTGTAGCCCCGCCCCCTCAGCGATCAGAGACATCTGATAGGTCAGGTGTAGCCATGCCCCCTCAGCGATTTGAGACAGCTGATTGGTCGGGTGTGTCCCTGCCCCGCTCCCTCAGTGATCAGAGACACCCAATAGGTCAGGTGTAGCCATGCCCCCTCAGCGATTTGAGACACCTGATTGGTCGGGTGTGTCCCTGCCCCGCCCCCTCAGCGATCGGAGACACCTGATTGGTCAGGTGTGTCCCTGCCACGCCCTTTCAGAGATTCTGAGACACCTTATAGGTCGGGTGTGTCTTGTCGCCAGAACAAGTGTGAGGTTTTGCCTGCACGGGGGCCATGTGCGTTGGGGTCAAGCATCTATTCAATCCGCAATTTGTTGAGATTTCACAAGTGGAACGGCAGCCATGTCGATGCCTTCGCTGTAAACATCCCTCGTTAAACTGGTTGGACTTTAATCCAATAATTGGTTCGGACAGCTGAACCCCCCCCCCCCCACCCTTTCTCTCCCAAATCATAATTTAGTTAAGACCTAGCGAGTGTAGTGTGACGGTTTCTGTGCCCTATGGTATCGCAAATCAAATTAATGCTCGCTAAACGCATAATGACTGCTCGGAATCCCAGACTGCTCTCTGGGCTGTGTTGGTTTTCTAATTAAAAGCAAACATGTTTTATGTTCCCCAGCTCCCTCGAACGGTGATTTGTTTTTAATCCCAGGATCCACGGTTATCAATGTCACTTCCAGATTTTCGGAATTAAAATCCAAATCCTGTGTGACGAGTACTCTTCTTCTGAATGCAGATGTCTAAGTCTTTGAGTCTGCCTTTAATTACAGTTGCTCCGTGTCCTTAAGTGAAACCATTCTAATCCTGATGGGTTTTCCCCCAGTTTAGACCACAGCAGTAATTGGTGAATCACGCTGTAACGACTGGTGTTGCCCCAGTCGTATCGTGAGTTGCGACCGACCAACAATAATTCAATTAAATTTTATGTGTATAGCCCTTAATCACAGGTCCAGCCTCAAAGGGCGTGTTTATGAGTGGGGGATCCCTCCTTCAAGGGGGGAATCAGGAGTGCAATGGTTGGCATAAATGACATCCATCCATATATAACGTTTTAAATGGGTGATGGGGTGCTTGCTGGTTAACCGTAAGGAGAGTCCAGGCACCCAGTCGCAGTCACAGAGACACGACACAACACCGTGGCTGTTGGCCGACAGCTCCGCTTCCCATCAGACGAGCGCCACACACAGCCAAGCCACAGCCGGTCCACTCTGAGCATCACGTCTCTTTTGTTCTCTAAGAGGGGCTCCTATTTTAGCTCCCGCCCGCGGAGTCAATGACTATTACCAGCCGGTTCAGAATCCACCGAGAGGGACGTCAGAGTTTACATTTACATTGAGGGTCGTTTTAGCAGACGCTTTTATCCAAAGCGACGTACAATAATGCCCCTTTTCCACTGCGCGTTTTCGGTACGACACGGCTCTGCACAACTCTACCCGGATTTGAGAGCTTTTCCACTGCGGATTGGAGGCGGGACCCGTTACGGTTTTCAGTCCTGTTCGTACCTGTTTCAGAGGTAGGTCTAGCCGGTACGAGTCGGGGGCCTAAATGTCACGTGAACAGTGCTGTCCACTGATTGGTTAGATGAAATGACGTCATATGTGCGACGAAGAGCGGGGGTCTTTAGACATTCACCCGTCATGTATGAAAACACAACTGCGAGAGTTGTTGTTTGCCAAAATTCCCTTTTTTTTCTCGTATCGCTCTCTCGACTCTTCCATACGTTTGTGTTCTTGCTGTTGCAATCAGCAACAGCAGTACTGCCTCGATGTCGTCCAGTGCTTCCATCGTTGTTTACTTTTTTCTGACCGCGGCATGGCACTTTCTAGTCACCTGAAGCTGACGTCACGCCTGAACACCTCCGACTCCGCCCTCCGACTCCGCCCAGTTCCAGGCCACGGTTTTGTGTGGAAAAGTGAAAATTTACTGGTACCGTGCCGTGTAGTGTAGGGCTGCACTAACCGCACCGAGTAGAGTCGGGACTATTTTGGCAGTGGAAAAAAAAGGGGGCATTAGTGCATTGGTCAGAAGAAATAGAAACAAAAAACGTATCCCTGTCGGCACAGAAAGGATGTTCATTGAACCAAGTGCCAAGCAATAACAAATGCTAGGTTAACCCATTCCCCGTACACGAAAAAGATAGCTAGGATAAGATGCTACACAATGCTATGTACTGTTTTTGAGTGCCAGGATGTACATCATACAATAAGTGTGTAAGAGCAGTGTGTTTGTGTAGTGGGGGGCGGGGGTCTCGGTGAACTCTGAGTCCTAAGTCTTTTGCCTAAGCTGGTGAGAGTCCACCTCCAAGCAGCTGGCCCGTTGGTACGGTCCACTGGCCGTCGGGCTGATCCATCGATCAGAGTGTCAGACCTGGTGGTAAAGGAAGGGCTGGTTAATGCTGTGTGTTTCCCCTGTAACGAGCGGAGCACAGCGCTGACATGAAGCCCGCTATTACAAAGACCCCCCGCGAGGCCAGGCACTACCCCCTGATTACGCCAATTACACCAGAGAAGAGAGGTGTGTGTGAGAGAGAGAGAGAGAGAGAGAGAGAGAGAGAGAGAGAGAGAGAGAGAGAGAGAGAGAGAGAGAGAGAGAGAGAGAGAGAGAGAGAGAGAGAGAGAGAGAGAGAGAGAGAGAGAGAGAGAGAGAGAGAGAGAGAGAGAGAGAGGGAGGGAGAGGGAGAGAGAGACCTCTGGTTCTGGAGAAAAGAAGGTTTAGAACAGGGGTTCCTAAATGGCCCGGCATAGTCATAAAAACATTTGGGGGGCTGGTAGAGAATTTTAATACCTTCATTTTAAGATGCATCATTTTTAAACAAAGGATGTGGCTGTTTTTCGAGATGGTTTATTTTTCATATTCACAACAGAAATTAAATCCTTGAGTCTCAGGCTAACATAAAATAATCCAATTTATAAAAAGATCACAAGAAAAGTCACCCGAGACCTAAACAAACACAAAAGCATTGCAAAGACGCATTTTCTGTGGTTTAGTTTCATACTTTGAACGAGGTGGCAACAAAGGCTAATGTATGAATTCAATATACCAATTACCCATTAAAACTTTCAGAAGAATTCACAAAATTCCCTTTTTCTTACCAACGTGACTCGTACAGCGTACGTTATCCAAAAAAGGTTACCCGGTTCTAACGGGTCCAGGGCTCGGCTCCAGTCCGTTGACCGGAGTCGGTCCGGGGACCGGGTGTTGGGAAGAGCTGATTCAGGAGAGAAAATGGAAACGAGGAGGACAGCAGCGGTTTCATGTGTCCGGGGTTCAGGGGCTGAAAGCCCATCCGGTGTCAGGAATAACCCGGCTCCGAGCCGACATCCGTCCGCACGCAGCGGAGATGGAGTGAGCGCAACGCTATCCGGGATGTAAACAGGGGGATGAACGCGCGCGCGGGGGGGGGGGAAATCGATCGGGAATTATGGCGAAGCCAAGAGGCGACGGGTAAATATAGTCCTTGGATTCAGAGCAGGCGCTAATCCTAAGGGGATGGTTTCTGTCACATCTGCTTCTGCTGGAGATGAAAAAAGGATTCTGTGGGAAATGGAGAGTATAAAAAAAGAACAAAAATGGCAAACATAGAATTAAAGTACAAATAAAGAAAGCAGAATATACACTAAGGAGATTAAAACACAAACCGTATTGAAGCATATCTATATACAGTATGTCCCCAAAGATTTGCATCAAATGCTTATAGATGAACTGGAACGTTTTTCATAAAAATGTTGGCGCTTCGGAAATGCCGGAACTTCTAAATTCTGGAAAGCGGACAGAAATCGAGTCCACCTGATTGGTCCGTTCCTGCCTCTGCACTCTGATTGGTGTATTCTAGCTTCTGCGCTGATTAGTGTATCTCGCTGCTGGGTGGGGTCTCCTGATCGGTGCGTTCTCTCTCCTGCCCCTGACTGGTGTATCCTCTGTGGCCCCTGACTGGTGTATCCTCTGTGGCCCCTGACTGGTGTATCCTCTGTGGCCCCTGATTGGTGTATCCTCTGTGGCCCCTGACTGGTGTATCCTCTGTGGCTCCTGACTGGTGTATCCTCTGTGGCCCCTGACTGGTGTATCCTCTGTGGCCCCTGACTGGTGTATCCTCTGTGGCCCCTGACTGGTGTATCCTCTGTGGCCCCTGACTGGTGTATCCTCTGTGGCCCCTGACTGGTGTATCCTCTGTGGCCCCTGATTGGTGTATCCTCTGTGCCCCCTGATTGGTGTATCCTCTGTGGCCCCTTATTGGTGTATCCTCTGTGGCTCCTGACTGGTGTATCCTCTGTGGCCCCTTATTGGTGTATCCTCTGTGGCCCCTGACTGGTGTATCCTCTGTGGCCCCTGACTGGTGTATCCTCTGTGGCCCCTTGACTGGTGTATCCTCTGTGGCCCCTGACTGGTGTATCCTCTGTGGCCCCTGACTTGGTGTATCCTCTGTGGCCCCTGATTGGTGTATCCTCTGTGGCCCCTGATTGGTGTATTCTCTGTGGCCCCTGACTGGTGTATCCTCTGTGGCCCCTGACTGGCGTATCTTGCTGTGGCCCTTGACTGGTGTATCCTCTGTGGCCCCTGACTGGCATATCCTCTGTGGCCCCTGATTGGCGTATCGCCTGTGGCCCCTGATTGGTGTATCACCTGTGGCCCCTGATTGATGCGTCCTCTGTGGCCCCTAGGTGTCGTGGATCTGGGAGCCGGTGGAGGGCCAGAGGGACAACATCGCCGTGTTCCACCCCACCTACGGCGAGAGCTTCCCCAACCCGTCCTTCGAGAACCGCGTGGCCTTCATCCTGGGAACCCTGGACAACCCGTCCATCCGCATCTCGGGCCTGCGCATGGCCGACGCCGGCCGCTACACCTGCGAGTACGCCACCTACCCCTCGGGCAACGAGCAAGGCACCACCACCCTCGTCATGCTGGGTGAGTAAACGGGACTGCGTGCACACCGCGCT
The DNA here is from genome assembly GCA_900291075.1 of Melanogrammus aeglefinus. Taxonomy (NCBI): domain Eukaryota; kingdom Metazoa; phylum Chordata; class Actinopteri; order Gadiformes; family Gadidae; genus Melanogrammus; species Melanogrammus aeglefinus. The sequence goes on along the minus strand of OLKM01002897.1, from coordinate 33,544 downwards.
GCGCTAACCAGCGGCCGCTCAAAGCGCTCCACAACACCGCCTCACTTTCACCCATTCGTTGGAGCGGTCAGGGTGAGGCGCCTCGCTCAGGGGACACCTGGACACTCGGCGAGGAGGAGCCGGGGATCGAACCAGCAACCTTCCGGTTACCAGCCAACCCCTCGCTATCTACTGGGCCACATGCCGCTAGAGGCGTTTTGGGTCCTGTTGAGGGTTCTGTTGGCTCCCCAGTAAGGTTGCCGCGGTGTGGACATTTTCACACCGAGTGATACACTCGTGTCAACACCGGTATTACCGAGTATAAACGGTATAAACTTTGAAACTAGGCCAACCGCCATCTTCTCCTCTCACACTCGGTGTCAGCGTCCTGGCAGCGCGCCAATTCTCGGTGACAGCGTCTTATAACGTTCTATGTATAATAGTGTAATAATAATAATAATAGTATATATAATATCACGGCCCAAAGCTCTGTGCACCTCCGGATGGCCGTAGCGCGGGGAGCTCTCGTAGGGGTTGGGCTTCACGGGGTTTGTTTACCGGCGTTGCTATGGTTACCGGTCTTGTAAGGAAGCGCGCCAATCCTCTCCCGCACAGAGCAGAACTGTGGCCTATTCTACACATTTAAATTTTCTTAATTATAATTATATTATTAATTTTTACTGCATTTTTTTGTTTTATTACTGAAAAAAAAAATTGCTGTTGCCGGTGTGCAACACCGAGTAATCGGTGTTGGCCTCAACACCGGTAACACCGGTAATACCGTATACCGCGGCAACCCTACTCCCCAGTGTCCGTGGTCTACTGGTTTGGTGTGGTGTTGAACCCCTACCTGCTGCCCAGCGGATTGGACCTGTGTAAAAACATCCCTCACCGCCCCAAGCATTTCTAAAAGAGCGGTGCGGCTGATACACGGCCTCATACCTGCATCGTCTATTAATTAGAGCGGTAGATGCGGTGAGGGCTTCATGTATTTTGGCGTTCCCGCTATTCACCCTGTCTGTTTGCGTTTCGCTCGCTGATGAGATTAGCTCAAGCAGGTCGACCTTGCGCAGGGTGCTATATTGCTTGCAATATTAATTTCACAGTTATCAAAGATGCGGTTTCTTCAGCTGAATAATCCGCAGCTTTCTACAAGGTGTTTTGGATCGACTGTTCTCTGTGAGAGAATCGTGGTGCTTTGAGGTCGGTAGTCCCCCTTAACCAGGGAACTTATAAAAGCCGGAGAAATCCATTTTAAGTTTTGTTGTAAAAGTCAGAGTTCAGCGCGGTCACGTGTGAAGTGAAATCAGAGAGTTGTGTTTAGCAGCAAACATTCAGATGATAATCACGATCTGGTGCAGTCAGTTTCGACTTTTCAAACGCCTTAACGGCTGAGTTAACTTTCTCAAAGAAGGCTTTATTCAACAAGTGACTGTCCTTTGTCTAAAGACAGAAGAGACTGCTCTCTAATACATACTACTGTTCAAATGGTCGGGTCACCCAGACAATTTCCTATTTTCCATGAAAACTCATGGAAAACCTTTCTTTGAAAACATTTTTCAGCTGGGTTAGCATAATTGAACAAGGGTTTTCTCACCATCAAATAGCCAATAAGCAAACCATGGACGATTAGAACACAGGAGTGACAACTATGTAGATATTCCATTAAAAATCGGCCGTTTTCAGCTAGAAAAGTCATTTACCACATCACAATGTCTAGACTCCAGAGTGTATTTCGGATAAAAAGGTTGTATCAGCGATGCATTCATCTGATCTTTCCTCACGATCCGCTAGCTGCCTCTGTAGGCAGCCTATGCTCGGAGATTGTACACAAAAACAAAATGGTACTGCCAACCACTAAGAACCCAAATAAATAGTATTCAAACCAATTACCGACAAGGGGTGGGTGTTGGGGGGGGTCGTGCGCTCGTGCATGCGAATTGGGAGCTGATGAAGGACAGCGTCTGACCGTGCGTTCACACCAAACGCGAAATTTGTCGCCCGTTCGCGTTGTCGCCGAAGTTTTGTCGCGCCACACATCATAATCTGTCGCTGTGCAAGTTTTGTCGAATTTGTCGCGTCACCGGTACGCCCGATCTCGTCTTGATCTCGGAAGCTAAGCAGGGTCGGGCCTGGTTAGTACTTGGATGGGAGACCGCCTAGGAAAACCAGGTGCTGTATGCTATGAGTGCTCTGCGTCTGCGAGATACCGTCCCCAGCTATGGGTAAATAGTGGGTAGATGGCACCCAGCCTTGAAAGGCATCCCATCTCGGAGAAGGCTACTTCAAACAATAAACCAAAGATGTTGCTCGCGTCTCTTCCGATCCTCACAAGGGAAACGAACAAAGGGCGGATAAGGCTATAATGACTGAAACGGCCAGAGTAGGATAGTGAGGAGTTGCGCCCCACAGTCCTTAATTAGCATTGTATAAAGTCTAACAATGGAGAAACCAGCTGGAGACAACGTTGGACGACTCGTCTGAGGACGACATAGAGAGAGAGAGAGCGCCACAACTTGACTCCAGGTCCTCCATTTCACAACCATGTCCGACATTGCATGTCTTTACCTTTTTAAAGACAAGCATTTAAAGACAAAAGCATTTAAAGACAAGTTCTTAAAGACAAGCATTGCATGTCTTTAGCTTGAGCGGGAAGTGAACGCTACGTCACTCAAGGAAGTGAACGCTGATTGGCTGTAATCACGCGAAATTCGCGTCAAAGTTGAAAAATTTGAACTCGAGCGAATCTGTCGCGCAACAAATCCACGTGAACGCGCTCGCCAGAAGACGGCGAAAGTGTGGCGCGACAAATCAACATTTGTTGCCAGTTTTCTCTCGCGAAAATTTCGCCCGATACGCGTCTCTACGTTCACTTTTTATGGGATCTTGTCACCCCGTCGCGTTTGGTGTGAACGCACGGCGACACTATCAGGTAGACTGGGTACCCCCCGCCCGTTCTGCCGCCGATTTGAATTCGCCCTGAAGGTTCTGGAGAGGACCAATCCAATTTTTTTTCTGCTTCCGATATGCTTTGGCGGGAGCCAATCACCAGGCTGGCTTTCCCCCCCCCTGCCGCGCTATTGGCCGGTTTAACACAATGACGGGGAAGGGACAGCAAGCAGCCAATTGTCATTTCAACTTCGCCCTTTGATCACACTTACATTTACATTTTACATTTAGGGCATTTAGCAGACGCTTTTATCCAAAGCAACTTACAAGTACATATGTCATAAGAAGTGCAACAATACGTCGCTGTCGGTACAGAAAGGATGTCAGAACCAAGTGCAAGTACAACAATCACTAGGCTAACCAATTCCCGTGTTACAGCAATGATAGCAGCTACTGCAGTTGCTACACAAGTACTATAATATAATACAACACAATACAATACAATACAGTGTAACCATGGTGGCCAGAGGGGGGAGGGTGGCTATGCAGAGTGGAGGTGGACTCTGAACAGGTGAGACTTCATCACGCCTCTACGATTAAGCAGGCTAATTATCAGGAGCTAAAATGGCTGAATCAATCCCTA
>OLKM01002897.1:25033-27533 GCA_900291075.1 Melanogrammus aeglefinus | reverse complement strand
CTCTCTCTCCTCCCCCCCCCCCCCCCCCCACCACCCCTTTCTCCCCAGCTGAGAGGTGCTGGACGCAGATACGGGAATGGAGACATCAGAAGCAACCTGCACTTTTTATTTCCTTCCTCTCGGCGTGCGTCGGCGTGCGATAGCGTTGACACGATCGCGGCGTGACGTGGCGTGACGTAGCGGGATGTGGCGCTCTCATCTCTGGGTGGTGCTAGGGCTAGCTCCATGGGCCCTTCTCCGTGGCAAGGGGAATGGATTAGTCGTTGGTGGTGTCGACGCTTTTTGTCTTGCTACATCAAACGCAGCAGTGTGTAGCCGCTGCTGGCGACTGCGAACCCTTCATGAGACGGAGACACGGGGGGGAGAGTGAGGGGGCAGGCGGTGGGTGGGATGAAGGGAATGGGAACGTGGCTTCTGTGTGTGCACACGCGTGTTTAGGAAGGGGTGAGCTCAGGGCCAAGTGCACGTCCAACCCGAACCTGGCGTAGAGTCATGGACATCTGACATCCAAACCACCACCACCACAAGTTCACAACCTCCTCCACCACCATCACCACCACCACCACCACAACCTCCTCCACCACCACCACCTCCACCACCATCACCACCACCACCTCCATCACCACCATCACCACCACAACCTCCATCTCCTCCTCCACTACCACCTCCAACTCAACCTCCTCCACCACCAGCACCACCATCACCATCACCACCACCACAACCTCCTCCACCACCACCACCACCATCACCACCACCACAACCTCCTCCATCACCACCACCACAACCTCCTCCACCACCACCACAACCTCCTCCACCACCATCACCACCACCACCACCACAACCTCCTCCACCACCATCACCACCACCACCACAACCTCCTCCACCACCATCACCACCACCACCTCCTCCACCACCATCACCACCATCACAACCTCCTCCATCACCACCACCACAACCTCCTTCACCACCACCACAACCTCCTCCACCACCATCACCACAACCTCCTCCACCACCATCACCACCACCTCCAACACCACCACCATCACCACCACCACCACCACAACCTCCTCCACCACCATCACCACCACCACCTCCTCCACCACCATCACCACCATCACAACCTCCTCCATCACCACCACCACAACCTCCTTCACCACCACCACCGCCACCACCATCACCACAACCTCCTCCACCACCATCACCACCACCTCCAACACCACCTACAGCTTCTCTCTTCATGCCCCCCCCCCCTCCCACTCCGACACTGCGGCCCCCCCCCACGCCGGGCCCCACCTGATCCCAGGTGCAGAGCGCGCGGGGGGGGCTCCTGACTCCGTCCTCCTCCGCTCTGATCCCTCGCCGCGTCAGGAGGCTCTCGCTCTGATGTTCCTCTCATCCTCTCCTCCGGGCGGGCGTTTGATGTCGTGCCGCCGTGGAGATAGCTTCCTCTCCTCCTCTGCTCTCCTGTATTCTGTTTTTATTGTTTTATCCGCGGCGGCGCCGCAGTGATCCAGACGCCACTTTTGTCTTTGGGTGTTTAATTGGTTTGTTTGGTGCGACTGAATGGAGGCGAGGAAACGGAGGGAGGGGGGGGGGGCTTGAATAAACTAGTGTGAAGTTGTGACAGTGAAGACGGATTACATTTGTTTCCCGCGGTGTAATCGGTGAAAAGGCTGTTCCCTTTTAAGAGGATTTTATCTGTTCCTCACATCAGGCTCCTCAAAGTTTTGCTTATTAATCAAAAGGGGATTATAAACTGTTTTAGCAATCCGGCGTTTACACCGAGGCCTCGATGGCGTCCCCCCCCCCCCCCCCCCATCGAGGGATTGATTCTAATCCCGCCGCTGATGGCTAACCAACACCGCGGCTACCAACAACACAACAAAACACACCGCAACATAACGCAACCCTCTCCGTTCGTCTGCTGATGACTGTAACCCACACCAGAGTTACGACACAACAACACAACACTGTAACGCAACACTATAACACAACCATCCCCAGTCGTCTGCTGAAAGTTTCAAAAAGGAAAAACCTGTCACGCAATTCTGTCTCCTCGAAGCTTTGAAATGAACTGTAGAGTCCTCCCCCCCCCCACAGGAAACGTCCTCCTGCGAGAGCTGCTCCTCCCAGCCCTGACTCCGCGCCTCAAATCAGCGCTTCAATGGAAGAGTTGGCTCCGCCACGTGGGGGTTCACCGGCAGGGGGAGGTGGGGGGGTGAGGGAGAGGGCGAAGGCGCAGAAAAGGTGCCTGAGCTGGCTGTCACAACGGGAGAGAGAAACCCCCTCTCACCGCAGAGACTTCAGCGGGTGGCGAACAAAAGCTAAGCCCCTGTCACGCCCGTCTCTCTTGGCAGGAAGCGGGAGGAAGTGCCTATCGCACGGCGTACTAATTATCTTCCGTCGCTACTTACAGAGGAGTGCCAAGACGTGCGCCGTTGCCAGCGCCTCGTTCGTGTCGCCGCGCTCCGGCGAGGAGACGAAGAATCCCTCGAAGTAC
>OLKM01002897.1:12533-20033 GCA_900291075.1 Melanogrammus aeglefinus | reverse complement strand
TACAGTCATAGTGTGTGTGTGTGTTGTGTTTGCCTGTCTACCTACCTGCCTGTCTGTCTGTCTGTCTGCCTGCCTGCGTGTCTGTCTGCCTGTACCTTGTTTTCCTTTCACTCCACAGCGTTTACACGCTCTTCAGAATATGTAAATGTCCTCCCATTCCCATTCTGATGCACAGATGGCTTGTTGCATGCGTTCTTATTTGTGTGTGTGTGTGTGTGTGTGTGTGTGTGTGTGTGTGTGTGTGTGTGTGTGTGTGTGTGTGTGTGTGTGTGTGTGTGTGTGTGTGTGTGTGTGTGTGTGTGTGTGTGTGTGTGTGTGTGCATGTGCCTCTTTTTGAGCGACTGTCTGTTTCTGTACGTGCGCTTCTCTGCATATGTGAGTCTCTTGGTCCGTGTGTGTGTGTGTGTGTGTGTGTGTGTGTGTAGTGTGTGTGTGTGTGTGTTCATCTCTGTTGGTCTTTGTGCTCATCTCTGCATGTGTGTGACAAGGTTATCTTCCCTCTGAATACTGAGCAGACACACACACACACACACGCACACATGCACAGTCCCGACGACCTAATCCAATCACTCACAATGTCAGCTCTTGACCTCATCCACACACACACACACACACACACACACACACACACACACACACACACACACACACACACACACACACACACACACACACACACACACACACACACACACACACACACACACACACACACACACACACACACTAGCCCCCCCGGGCTCTCCCCTCTCTCCTCTGCGACGGATCACACACTCCAGATATGCAGATGCGTGGCGCCGTACGCTAATGTGTGCGCGGCCATTAGTCAAAGCATCAGTGGTGAGTCATGAGGGGGCTTCAGCCCGTCTCTGAGGGGGGGATGTCCTTAACCACTAAGGACATCGCAGTACATCCCAGCACTCCCCAGAACTGGGGCGTCAGTAAGATGGTCTTCGTCTGAGACCCCTAACACGTACGACTGTTCTAAGCCCTCAGCCTTTTTCTCTTTCCTCCCACAGGAAGTCCCGCCCCTTTAACTGTCAATGTCTCCGTCCTCCCAAAGGAGGTCACGTCCCTTTAACCGTCTGTCTATGTCCGCCTGCAGGAAGTCCCACCCCTTTAACCGTCCGGTTCTCTGTTTGGCCCACAGGACGTCCCGCCCCTTTAACTGTCCGTATCCATGTCCTCCCACAGGAAGTCCCGCCCCTTTAAACCCTCTGTTGCCCTCCGTCTGTCCGCAGGACGTCCGGCCGACTGCCGGACTCGGTGGTGCTGAGCGGGAACCAGCTGACGGTGAGGAAGGTGGACGAGGCGGCCAACACCACCTTCGTGTGCGAGGCCCGCAACAAGCTGGGGCTAAACAGCGGCCAGATCACCACCTCCATCCTAGGTGAGTCCGCCGCCGCCGCCCGGCGTAGGGATACGACCGGGAAGCAGTTCCTCTGGCCTCACAGCCGACGGAGGCACGGAAACGACGTTCCTGTGTGTGCGAGGATGTGTTTTGATGCGCACACACATGCGAAGAATTGTGACGCTCTGCGTTGATGACGCGCACACTTACACCCCACCTACACACTCCCATGAACATGCACACGCACTTGTATACACAGGCACACACACACACACACACACACACACACACGCGCGCGCGTTTCCCTGTATATAGGTGCTTTGCATATCCTTGTGCAGAAGTCGTTCCATACGTGGCTCCGCCAACGCGCCCCGAGAAGCAGCAGCGATCAAACACGACTCAGAGTTGGAACGCAGCCCAACCCGGGAGCTGGGGGGGGCACCGCGACCCCAGCACATCATGACATCGTGATGCACCCACTCCCGTAGAGGGTCACACATGCACACGCACGCACACAGACACGCAATCAAACAAACACACGGAGACGCACACTTGCTCCGACGCACACACGCACACACCCACCCACACACCGACACGTACACTACACACACACGTACACACACACACAGACACACACACACAGACACACACACACACACAGGTACACATAGACACACACCACAGGCACATTGCATGTCTCAATCCCGGTGCATCGTGTCAAACACTCGTTATCACACGAGCAGGCGCGTTCATCGTTGTGCGTCTTTGCACGTGTGCGTCCATGTGCACCCGTCGCGTGGGTGTGTGTTCACCGAGGGTGATGCAAATACACATCCGTGCAACGAAGGCACGCACACACAGACACAGACACACACACACGTTCACAGGTTCAAACAAAAAATACGCACGTGTGCACACACACACACCACACCAAACACACACACACACACACACACACACACACACACACACACACACACACACACACACACACACACACACACACACACACACACACACACACACACACACACGCACGCACACGCTGGGATCAGTGCTGAGGATTCAGGTGTGGTGGGTTTTTTTCTCTGGGCTTCTCTCTCCCTCCCCACTGAGTGGCTTTCAGACCCCAATGCATGGGGGGACCCCCTACAACCCCCCCCTACCCCTACCCCCCTACCCCCCCACCCCCCCACCCCCGGCCCCGGGCCCCGGGGCATGACCCCCTCGGTCCACCGCCTACGCAGCAGAGATACTGTACAACACCGTCAGCTCCGTGTCGATCTGATCCCCCGGTGGAGGTGGAGCTGGGTGTTGTGTAGACCACATCAGATCTCCGCCGGGGTGCTCGGAGCTCGAGGGCTGTGGAGGAGCCCTGAGAGGCCCTGCGCGGGGGCCTCCAGGTGGGTGCAGAGCTCTGGGTTTGTCTCCCAGCGTTCTCCCGTCCCTCTCTGGTGCTCTGCGCCACTCCCTGGGCCCGCAAAGAGTTTTTCGGTGTGAGCCAGTTTGCCGAAGTTTCTGCTGTTCGCCCCTCTGTCCTCTCTCTTCTCCTCTCTCTCTTATCCTCTCCCCCATCCTTTCTCCCCTCTCCCCCTCTCCTCTCCTCCCCCCTCCTCTACCTTCTATTTTCCTCCTCTTGCTCTCTTCTCGCTCATCCTTTCTTTCTCCTCTCCTCACTCTCCTCTCCTCTCTCTTATCCTATCCTCTCTCCTCTCCTCCTCTCTCCTTTCTCCTTCTCCTCTCCCACCTCTCCTCTCTCTTATCCTATCCTCTCTCCACTCCTCCTCTCTCCTCTCGCCTTTCCTTTCCCCTCTCCTCTCCTCTCCTCCCCTCACCCTCTCTATTCTCTCTCTTTTCTCTGACCATGCCTCTCCGTGATGGAAGAGTGGTTTGGTTATCTTTGACCACGCCTCTTCTTATGAGAAGCGCTGATTGGTTGTCTCTGAACACGCCTCTTCTTATGAGAAGCGCTGATTGGTTGTCTCTGCATGGGTTTGCTTCCTGTTCTGGGGATTTTCTCTTGGTTGTCACGGTAATGGTTTGAAATTCTCCTTCTTTGGTTCATTTTCCGGCACTCGCACAACATTTTCAGAACATTTACTCGCACTGCATATTAATCGGAAATGTGCCTCCAAGCCGATAGATATGTGCATGATTCAACGTAAGGCCACATATTTTGATACGCACACATTCAAACTGATTCATGAATGTACAGATTTAACCCATGCCCACACTACAAGCGTCAGATACGACTGGATCATATAATATACCCTCTACAGTAGCAGTTTGATCAAAACCTTAATCAGATGTTTAAATGCTGTGTTCACTAGAAGCTAATGTTGCTAGCTGGGCTACGGTTGCTAGCAGGTATGAGTGCTAGCTTCAATGAGTGTTAGCCGCTATGGTTGCTAGCAGGCACCAGTGCTAGCCGCTACATCGCTACAAGCTCTGGTTACTCCTGGGTTTGAATCCCCAGGTGTGGGAGTTGGCGTTAGCCTGGACGCCTGAGACGAGAAAGTGTTTTGAGCCGCTCAATGTCATGAAAGGTCAAAGGTTTTCTTATTTACGTTTCAATTATCCTTTGCTGCTGCTGTTGTTGTTTTTGTTGTTGTTGCTGTACTCTGCACTGTGTCTACTAAGCACAGAGGCTAGTTAGAATGGTGGTTCGTAAGCGAGGAGTCTGCTTAGCACCGTGGCTACTTAGCATAGAGGCTAGTTAGCATCAGGGCTAGTAAGCGTCAGGGCTACTTAGGGAGATGGATATTTATCATGGTGGCTACTTAGAATGATGGGTTAATGGTAGGAGGCTACATGTGTCACAGTGGATAGTTAGAAAATAGGCTTGTTAGCTCAGAGGCTAATTAGCAAAAGAGTGTAGATAGCTATGGGGCTATTTATCCCATGGTACGTTAAACGGTTAGCATGGAGGCTTCTTGGCATGGGGGCTACGCTGCGCGGCTAGGTTAAGCTGCTCAGTGGGAGACGGAGGCTGCGGGGAGAACAAAGTGCCCTTTGTAGCGTAGCGCTGCACTGGAGGAGGCTTAGCAAGGGCTAAGCTAGGGCTAAGCTGATGCTACTCCCACAGGAAACCTTGTGACACACACTCAGCACGGCTGAGATCCGCCCCCTGTCCGCCCACGCCAACGATCACACACACGCCCACGAACTGACACTGAGACAGGAAGTACGCAGGTACACACACACACATAGACACACACACTGAAACAGGCAGCAGGCAGGTAGACACACACACAGACAGACACAGTGAAACAGGTAGAACGCAAGTAGACACACGCTGACACAAACGCTGAATCAGGCAGCGCGCAGGTACACACACTGACACACACGCTGAAACAGGCAGCACGCAGGTACACACACTCAGACACACACACTGAAACAGGCAGCACGCAGGTCAAAAACACATACACACTGTGTAGGCATGCACACATGCTACGAATGCACAAATGTGTGGAGAACACACATATACACACATGCACACGCATACACACGCATACACACACCAAGAAAACATTAAAGAGGTTACAATAAAAGAAACTGAATTCTTGAAGGCCTCGCTCAGCCTCTGAAGGGATGCATTATGCAGTAATTACACTCCAGAATCATGTCTGGTGTGAGAACAATCTCAAATCTACACTTCCTCTGATTAAATAACCACGGTAGAAGAGAACGAGTTGAGGGTGAGGTTCACGGCCTCAGGACCAGGCCAGAGCGGACTGGGATGACTGGGAGGACTGGGAGGACTGGGAGGACGACTGGGAGGACTTGGATGAGCGGGAGGACTGGGAGGAATGGGCTGGGAAGAATGGGAGAAATGGGAGGGACTGGGATCACCGATCATACACACACACACATGCTGACGCGCACACACACACACACACACACACACACACACACACACACACACACACACACACACACACACACACACACACACACACACACACACACACACACACACACACACACACACACACACACACACACTTTAACGTCACCAGAGGCTGTAGAGCGTGTCAGAAGCGAGAGGAAGTGGCAGTTTGTACCTCGCCCGGCGCCGTTGCCTCTGTCGGGATTCGAACCAGCGACGCGACAGGTGTCGGCCTCCTACGTGCCCGCTAGGTCGCCGTGACTGTGGCGCCGTCGGCCTGGGACCCTGCCACCAGACTGGTGTTGATGGTCCTGGACCAGAAAAGGGGCTTTGATGCTGGGGTCTCGACTGAGAGAGTTAGGGGGGCAGGTGTGTGTGTGTGTGTGTGTGTGTGTGTGTGTGTGTGTGTGTGTGTGTGTGTGTGTGTGTGTGTGTGTGTGTGTGTGTGTGTGTGTGTGTGTGTGTGTGTGTGTGTGTGTGTGTGCAGGGCTCCAGACTGCGACCAAATGGTCGCATTTTGCGACCAAAATCTGTGACAGTGCGAGTAAATCTTTAATCTACTCGCGCCATGCGCGACAAAGTAAATTTGCCGATTATTTTTTTTTTTTTTTTTTTTTTTTTGCTGACAGACTTACAGTCCACTAGTTGGCGGTAATGCAAAAATGAGCTTGGTTGACTAAGCGACATTTACTCCAAAAGGAGACAGCTGGCCAATGCTGTGAAGAGCGGGGGGGGGGGGGGGGGGGCGAATGACCACTGTGATAGGCTAATGTGAAAAGAGGCGGGTCTTTGGATTATCGCGCGATCCACAGATTTCACATACCGCGCATTCAAAACAATGGAAAATGCGGCGAAAGCGGACTATCAGCTCGTACTTCTCTACCAAGTAACGTTAAACATAATGTTTAAAACATGAACACATTGACCAAACACAGTGCCAGTCTGAAACATCTTTTCTAGGAAATGTTTAGGCACAAGTTATGTGTCTAAAACTTGTTTGTTATTGTCAGCACAGGATAAAATATTCACTTTGTATATTTTAAGCTGTTTAACTGGTTAATGTTAACACGTTTGCACAATAAAATATGAATTTATAAGATTGTAGTTTCCTTGCATTTATTGTCAAAGTATTTATCAGTAATACAGTGAACATTATAGGAAAACTTTGCAAGTTGATTTCGGTGTGCGCTCCTAAATTTTCTGCTTGCGCCCCTAAAATTTTAAGTTAGGGGCCACTGTGCTCCTAGTGAAAAATGTTAGTCTGGAGCCCTGGTGTGTGTGTGGGGGGGGGGGGGGGGAGGGATGCTGGCTGCATGCGTTGCTTTTAAAATGTTAAGTATCCATGTTCTGCTGTTTACTTATTCACAAACAATCTTTGTTCTCGATGAGCCGCTCTGACATTGAGTAAATAATAAATCAAGGAGGTTTAAAGGCGTCTCCGTCTCTCCCTCGGTATGTCTGTCCCTCTCGTGCTCTTTCGCTCGCTCTCTCTCTACACCGTACGCCGGTTATCGACATGAATGTGTGTCCAAACAACATTGTCAAGGTTAAAGGTTTGCGTAATTATTGCACACAATACAGATGGAACAGAACAATCTTCCCTGTGCCGCTCTCTCTTGTGTGCCTCTCTCACTGTGGCCCTCTCATTGTGTGTGTGTCTCTCGCTCCCCCCCTCTCTCTCTCTCTCTCTCTCTCTCTCTCTCTCTCTCTCTCTCTCTCTCTCTCTCTCTCTCTCTCTCTCTCTCTCTCTCTCTCTCTCTCTCTCTCTCTCTCCTCTCTCTCTCTCTCTCTCTCTCTCTCTCTCTCTCTCTCCCTCTCTCTCTCTCTCTCTCTCTCTCTCTCTCTCTCTCTCTCTCCCCCTTCTGTGATTCTATGACTCCTTTGAACCTCCGCTGCAAAGGAGAAAACACAACAACAACCTGCAGAACCCATGCATAAAAACAATCCTGTGAGAGCTAATAGTAGCATAATGGCGTTGTGGTGTGCTAAGCATGTGTATCGACCGTCTCTCTCCCCCACTCTCTCTTTTCTCTCCTCCCCCTTTCTCCTCTCTATCTCTCTGTCTCTGTCTCTTGCTCTCCTCTCTCTGCCTCTCTCTCTCTCTCTCTCTCTCTCTCTCCCCCACTCTCTCTTCTCTCTCTTTCCCGTTTTTCCTCTCTCTCTGTCTCTGTCTCTCTCTCTCTCTCCCTCGCTCTCTCTCTCTCTCGTCTCTCTCTCTTCTCTCTCTCTCTCTCTCTCCTCCATCTCCTCTCTCTCTCTC
>OLKM01002896.1:26740-50892 GCA_900291075.1 Melanogrammus aeglefinus | reverse complement strand
AGGGACCCCACCCTCAAGTGTGGTTAACAGGGACCACCCTCAGTGTGTGGTTAAAGGGGCCCACCCTCAGTGTGGTTAACAGGGACCACCCTCAGTGTGGTTAACAGGGACCACCCTCAGTGTGGTTAACGGGGACCACCCTCAGTGTGGTTAACAGGGACCACCCTCAGTGTGTGGTTAACAGGGACCACCCTCAGTGAGGTTAACGGGGACCACCCTCAGTGTGGTTAACGGGGACCACCCTCAGTGTGTGGTTAACGGGGACCACCCTCAGTGTGGTTAACGGGGACCACCCTCAGTGTGTGGTTAACGGGGACCACCCTCAGTGTGGTTAACGGGGACCACCCTCAGTGTGTGGTTAAAGGGGCCCACCCTCAGTGTGTGGTTAACGGGGACCACCCTCAGTGTGTGGTTAAAGGGGCCCACCCTCAGTGTGGTTAACGGGGACCACCCTCAGTGTGTGGTTAAAGGGACCCACCCTCAGACAGACGCTCCTTCCAGGACTGGGCTGCCGAGGCGAAGAACTCGTTGTTGAGCGCCGAGCCAGTGACCTTCAGGAGGCCGTCCAGACAGGCCTGGGGGGGGAAGAAGGCTGGTTGTCATGGTCACCATCATTGGGTCGATCGCCAGCGGCATCACCCCAAAACAAAATTAAAATTACGTTTTTTGATACTAGTGTTTAATTACTTCTTGGATAATTCTGTACAGACTATTGCTTACCCACTATTGTTTAGGGTCCATATCTTAAAAACCACTATTCACAGACTGTGGATTATTGTTTAAGGATATCTGAAGATTCTCAACAATAAAGTGAGCCCATCTACCAATCCATCCAAACCCTTTTTATTCTGGTGTTCTTTGCGCCTGGCTCTATAGCCCCACCTGCTGGTCGATCGCAGGCAGCAGCTTGAGCAGCCTCTGCTGGCAGGTGGGGGGTAGCACAGACAGGGTGTGCTTGTTGATGATGGCCCGCAGGTTGGTGTTCACCAGAATGGAGTCGGGCGTCTCCACATCTATTTCACACTTGGTGCGCTTTAGTTGCCCTGGGATGCAAAACAAACACACGGATGGGTCTGAGCTGGGACAACACGACTCTGAGCTGCACAGGAAGTGGATGTGTCTCCTCAGCGTGTTAGTTCAGTCAAACAGCAGAAGCTTTAGTCCGACGTGTGTGACTCAATTAAAACATTTGTACCAAACGTGTAACTGAGGAGCAGATAAGGGGCTGGGCTGTCTCGCCCAAGGAGGACTGCAGGCACACATTGGGGTTTGAACCCAGCACCTTTAAGGCGCTCTCCTGACAGGTTCACTCACGTGGGCTGAGCCGGCTGCCCCTCTGAGCCATGCTCCTGGGTCCTGGGCCGAGACACAGGTCTGTGGACAGAGGGGAAGGACAGTGAGACACAGGTCTGTGGACAGAGGGGAAGGACAGTGAGACACAGGTCTGTGGACAGAGGGGAAGGACAATGTTGAGACACAGGTCTGTGGACAGAGGGGAGGACAGTGAGACACAATGGTCTGTGTGGACAGAGGGTAAGGACAGTGAGACACAGGTCTGTGGACAGAGGGGAAGGACAGTGAGACACAGGTCTGTGGCCAGAGGTGGAAGGGACAGTGAGACAACAGGTCTGTGGCCAGAGGGGAAGGACAGTGAGACACAGGTCTGTGGCCAGAGGGGAAGGACAGTGAGACACAGGTCTGTGGCCAGAGGGGAAGGACAGTGAGACACAGGTCTGTGACAGAGGGGAAGGACAGTGAGACACAGTCTGTGGACAGAGGGGGAAGGACAGTGAGAGACACAGGTCTGTGGACAGAGGGGAAGGACAGTGAGACACAGGTTCTGTGGACAGAGGGGAAGGACAGTGAGACACAGGTCTGTGGACAGAGGGGAAGGACAGGCTGAGACACAGGTTGTGGACAGAGGGAAGACAGTGAGACACGGTCTGTGGACAGAGGGGGAAGGACAGTGAGACACAGGTCTGTGGCACCATTGGGGTTTGAACCCAGCACCTTTAAGGCGCTCTCCTGACAGGTTCACTCACGTGGGCTGAGCCG
Source organism: Melanogrammus aeglefinus (assembly GCA_900291075.1). Classification (NCBI taxonomy): domain Eukaryota; kingdom Metazoa; phylum Chordata; class Actinopteri; order Gadiformes; family Gadidae; genus Melanogrammus; species Melanogrammus aeglefinus. The sequence goes on along the minus strand of OLKM01002896.1, from coordinate 48,837 downwards.
GCTGCCCCTCTGAGCCATGCTCCTGGGTCCTGGGCCGAGACACAGGTCTGTGGACAGAGGGGAAGGACAGTGAGACACAGGTCTGTGGACAGAGGGGAAGGACAGTGAGACACAGGTCTGTGGACAGAGGGGAAGGACAGTGAGACACAGGTCTGTGGACAGAGGGGAAGGACAGTGAGACACAGGTCTGTGGACAGAGGGGAAGGACAGTGAGACACAGGTCTGTGGACAGAGGGGAAGGACAGTGAGACACAGGTCTGTGGACAGAGGGGAAGGACAGAAAGGCCTGGGAGAGAGAGGGAGGACATGCAGCAGAGGAACAGGGGCGGGAAGGGTCAGGACTAAGTCTTAATGGTGCGCGCTCTCTCTCTCCGCTCGCCCCTCTCATATCTTCAGCTGGCCAACCAGCCGAGTGGTCAGCGTGGTTGGAGGTAGTCCTGTAGGACGAGGTGCACGGTGATCAGCGGCTCACCGGTCTGGCGCGGAGATGTTGTCGGCCGGGTCTTTGACCGTCTTCAGGATGAGTCGCTGGCTGGAGGCCACGCCCCCCTGGCGGCGCTGGCTGGAGGCCACGCCCCCCTGGCGGCGCTGGCTGGAGGCCACGCCCCCCTGGCGCCGCTGGCTGGAGGCCACGCCCCCCTGGCGCCGCTGGCTCCTCTGCTGCTTCAGGGCCTGACCGGGCAGAACAATAGTTCAACAAACAACAACAACCACAGATACAGCAACACCATCACACACGCACACGCCCACCAGCCATTATCCTCCACGATGAAGGAAAGAAGAACAGGTTTTATTTCTCAAGTAGCCCTCCTGTTGCAAAAAGGAGCGCGTTACATAAGGCCGTCACGCTCTCCCTGGTGTAGGACGCGTCTGTGGAAGGGACCTCGATGGATCACCTTGGAAACTGAACAATAATGGGACCATCATCAAGGAACCGTTCCAGGAGAAGTCGAAAAACGTTTCCGTTCCGCAATTGAATGTTAGATTCATATAAGAACCTCTCTCTCTCTCTCTCTCTCTCTCTCTCTCTCTCTCTCTCTCTCTCTCTCTCCTCTCTCTCTTCTCCTCTCTCTCTCTCTCTCTCTCTCTCTCTCTCTCTCTCTCTCCCTCTCCCTCTCCTCTCTCTCTCCCTCTCCCTCTCTCTCTCTCTCTCTCTCCCTCTCCCTCTCTCTCTCTCTCTCCCTCTCCCTCTCCCTCTCCCTCTCTCTCCAAACTGCCATATAACCATGAGTTTTCACAGCCTTATAAAAATAATTAAATTGGTCTTACGAGGCATTGAATCCCACAGCCACACAGATGGAGTGAATTAGGATCCGTGCAATCAAGTGAAATGTGATTAAGACACAAAGGGCGTCAGGCGGCCAAGAGAGGAAGAGAGTTGAAGGGAGGACGAATAAAAACAGGGAGCTTTCCCCCCCCTCTTCTACTCCCTCGTTATTTTCCACTTGAACCATAACTAGCAACGACACGCTGAACAAAGAGAGGCCTGACGAGCTGCCTCGTTAGAGGCCGGGTGAAGCTAAGACTGAAAGCAGCGGTGTGTCTCCAGGGCAGGAGAGGTGTGCTCATGACGCCAAGGCACTTGGTCTAGTGTTGGGAGGCGTGGTCAGGACTCTATCCCATGGTGGAGCTGTGCGTGGGTATACGTGCGTGCATGCGTGTGCAGTAGTATTGTTGTTGTACTCCTCCACGTCAGCACTGACAGCAGCCTGAGGGCAAGGCGTCCCACTGAACGTCAGAACACTCAAATCCCCCACGCAGCAGCAGAACCCCCCGGGTGAGTGTCCCTCCGTGCCGGGGGCCTACCTGCTTCAGAGCCTTCTTGCCGTGTTTCTGCGAGGGGGAGATGAGTTTGGCGGCGGGCACCAGGGGGGACGAGCAGCGGGGGGACGAGGGTGGCGGCGGCTCCAGCTCGGTAGGAACTGAAAAACACCAGATCAGCAACAACCAAATGAGTAAATGAACACGGTACCGGGCCGCCCAGAGCTGAGGGCGTCCTCAGAGCACCACCCGGGCTAAACCCCCCATCCTCGCACAAATCCGTAGATTACATTTCGGTGGACTGAAAGGCCTGCGGAGAGGCGCACAGAGCGAGTCCACTTCCTGTACGACTGAGACCCTACTCACACATCGTGGCGCCGCCAAATGTGTCTTTAGGACTTCCTCTGTCCTTCCTCCTGCACTGGCCTCTCTCTGCTGGTCCACACTGTTTGTTCATTTAAACTAAAGTGGTGGAGGACGAGCCAACACCAACCACGTCGGCGTAGAGCCTCGCTGATCTCTGCTGCGGGCAGGGCTGAGCCTGTGGCACTGGATGCTTCGTCACATGGTTTCACACTCGTTATGAGGAAGTGGTGGCTGGCCACACTCTTCCTGTTACAACAGTCTGCACATCAAGCTTCAAGTCAAGCAAGCGGAATTAAGAACTGGGTGGACGACGGACGCCGAGCACCATGAAGTGATGGGGACTAAAGCCAAGCGTCAGCGGGGTTGGTGAGGAAGATCTGGTTTCAGCGGCGGTGAAGAACACCTCCTCCAGGTATGAGGCTCCCAGGGGACTCACAGGTTATCTCCACACATAGCCCCGGGGGGGCTAACCGTGGAACAATTACAAGGGCTGGTCTGGCATTGAGGCCAAGCAGAACGGCTGTGCGAACATAACACCTGGCAAAACGTGTCGTGACAAGTGATTTATGAATTTGATTGTTTTTCTTTGTGTTGTACATATGCAACATGACACAAGATCCAAGTGAAGCAGGTCACCCCCACGGGAACACAACAGCCGTCATTCGACCCCACGGGGGGGGATTTGTGAAAGCCATGAGGATTTTTCTAGTTCCCCAATAACCAATAAATCATCTCAGGATTTCCTCTGAACAGATCACTAATGCGACCTTGTAAACGGTTCAATAGGACCGGTGACTGAATGTCCTCCTTAAAGACTGGGAGTCCTTTTGTAGATTAATGAGTCATTTAGCTGACAAAGCCCCCGATCGACTTCCAGTGTTTTCAGATACATGTGACTGAGACGCAGGTAGGGGTTTCGCATCTTGCTCAAGGACACGTAGACATTGGGGTAAGAACCCAGAACCACTGGGCTGGGAGTCAACGCCCCAACCACGAGCCTCTCCTGGGGGGGTCTAGGCCTGTCGGGGTCTGGGTGCGGTCGTACCTCTTCGTCGCCACCTGCCGCCGCCACACTCCTGGCTCAGCACCTTGCTGCTGTTCTCACTGCTGGGCGAGTCTGAGAGGTCCTCACTGCCCTCCTCAGACCCGTCCTCCTCCTCCTCCTCCTCCTCCTCCTCCTCCTCCTCCTCCTCCTCCTCTTCCTCCTCCTCCTCCTCGTGCACCTCCCCCGACAGCTGCTTGACCCCGTCCGAGCCTTCCTTCTAGAATCAGAAACACATCGCGCTCATTATCGGCAGGTCTCGTTTGGAGAACGAGGAAGAGGCTGCGGAGGAAAGAGAATAAGAACTCGTACTTCTCCCATCAGTCGTTGACAATATGCAGTTTACTATAGTCCAGTTCAGTACGTGCACACGCCCGCTCTGTTTCCGTAGCAACCAGGCCTACATCCAACCCCCCCCCACCCCCCCCCATCCATGCCTCCACGCTGAGCCTATGGGACGTCTTTTTCCTAAACGGCGTACTTGGCAGACGCTCACATTGAGGTCAACATTACTCTGAAACATAGGTTAGAAAATAATTGTTGTAAATAACAATTGACATTTTTTTCTAGCAGTTAATTCTTGTCAATCGCAGACACGGGTCAGGCTTATTGAACAAAACGTGTATTTTTCCGAGTGAGGGAAGGGAAGTTTGTTCTGCATATTCCTTTAAACTAACCTTAAGTGTGTAGACGCCCATCCTGCCAGGAACTTTGTAGAAGATGCCCCCTTCTCCCCGGGAGTTGGTATGGAGCATGGCGTTCAGACATGCCAGCGGCGATGTTCCACTAGATCACGGCACAGAAATGTAAATTACCCATCTGGTTCCACGTAAAACAGACCGGAGGGGAGAGGAGAGAGGATTCAGGGAGAGGAGGGGAGGAGAGGAGAGGAGAGGAGAGAGGGGAGGAGAGGAGAGAGGAGAGGAGAGAGGATTCAGGGAGAGGAGAGGAGAGGAGAGGAGAGGAGAGGAGAGGAGAGGAGAGGAGAGGAGATTCAGGGAGAGGAGAGGAGAGGAGAGGGGATTCAGGGAGAGGAGAGGGAGAGGGAGAGAGGGGAGGAGAGGAGGGAGGAGGAGGAGAGAGGATTCAGGGGAGAGGAGAGGAAGAGGAGAGGAGAGGAGAGGAGAGGAGAGGAGAGGAGAGGAGAGGAGAGGAGAGGGAGAGGAGAGAGGATTCAGGGAGAGGAGAGTGGGGACAGGAGAGGAGAGGGATGGAGAGGAGATGGGTTGAGAAGACATTGGAGGAGAGGAGGAGAGGACAGGAGAGGAGAGGAGGGAATGGAAGAGAAGAGGAGAGGACAGGAGAGTTACTGGGGTCGTGGGTGGGTGCAGTTATCATGCTGAGGAATTAAATGAACTTTACAGGGAAATTGTCATTAGTATCTTTGGTGGAAGACGTTCCCAGACGCACAGGTTGAGTTTCAGGCTGATCTAAGCTCCAAAGGAACTCGATGCACATATTTTGTTTAGTTGGAAGACAATTTGAAGCTTGTTAAAGCACTGATACTAGCTACACTGTATGTTTGAGAGAGAGACAAAGAGAGAGACAGGGAGACAGTCAAAGTCAGAGAGCTGGTCTGAACTGATCAATGATCATTAACATTCCTAAAGCCTGCTGTGACCATCACAATAAAGGTTTCATGCAGAACTTTACTGCCTATTTCAATACCAGGATCACTCATCTTATTGCCTAAAGACAATCTGGGCCCAAGCAATGTAGACTCAGAGTCAGGATGTTATGCAACAGGTGGGTTAGGGTTTCACGCAGGTCTGAGGGGCTAAGTCACTGTAATTATGCTCACTGAAGAAAGCACATGTTATTGTTAATAACAAGCAGAAGCTATAACCAAACAAAATCACTTGGCAATGCATTTGTTTGGGGGCGAGTTGGCTGGCTTTTTCTTACCTTCTGGATGACAACAGTGACAATGAAACGACAAAGGAAATAAAACAATTAGAAACCTGATAAAACCTGATAATGACCAGTGCTCAAAAGAAAATGGGTGATGGAGACAATGTCATAGGATGCGGAGAGGACGCTAATGCCCTGCACTGCCTCTCAGGGCCCAATAAACTGACCAACAGCACTAGGGGTTCTATTGTTTACCTTATTTCTTTAAGCTTCTCTCTTTGGATCACCTGCAAGATCTCTTTATGGCTCATTGGTGTGTTGGGATACTTCTCCAGAACCTATAATAGAAAGATACAATTATTCTTTAACATACTATTACCAAAGTAATAGTATTAGTTTGACCTGATCACATATATGATTTTATTTTATGTTATGGCCTGCTCATATTATGAGCAAGATCAATGTGATTTAAATTACATGATCCATCTATATTGGCGGAATGAACCCTGAAATAGATATAGTTTAGGTGGCTTACTATATATTATTCCTAAGTAGCTGTTTGAGTAGCCTATCTGGTGATCACCCTAGTGTGACTCATGGGGACAGTTTAACCTCTGAAGAAGTCCTGCTCACTGATACTAAACCACTCAGATATTAAATAAGATACTGTTTACGTTTCATTTGTGTCTTTTATCTCACTTTTAACACGGGCGAAAAAGAATTATATATCAACGTAAAGGAGCTGGAGATAGTTGAATGATGAAAAAATTAACAATGTGACAGTTGTCAAATAAAACGTCAATAACACAAAGATTCACAGGTGGGAGACACAGGTAGGAGACACAGGGAGAGACAAGGAGACACAGGGAGAGATACAAGGAGACACAGGGAGAGATACAAGGAGACACAGGGAGAGACAAGGAGACACAGGGAGAGACAAGGAGACCATAGGGAGAGGCAAGGAGACCACAGGGAGAGACAAGGAGACCACAGGGAGAGGCAAGGAAACCACAGGGAGAGACAAGGAGACACAGGTAGGAGACACAGGGAGACAAGGAGACACAGGTAGAGACAAGGAGACACAGGTAGAGACAAGGAGACACAGGTAGGAGACACAGGTAGAGACAAGGAGATCAAAGGGAGAGACAAGGAGACCACAAGGAGAGACAAGAACACCACAGGGAGAGACAAGGAAACCACAGGGAGAGACAAGGAGACAAGAGGGAGAGACAAGGAGACCACAGGGAGAGACAAGGAGACACAGGGAGAGACGAGGAGACAAGGAGACCACAGGGAGAGACAAGGAGACACAGGGAGAGACGAGGAGACAAGGAGACCACAGGGAGAGACAAGGAGACCACAGGGAGAGACAAGAAGACACAGGTAGAGACAAGGAGACACAGGTAGGAGACACAGGTAGAGACAAGAAGACCAGAGGGAGACAAGGAGACAAGAGGGAGACAAGGAGACCACAGGGAGAGACAAGGAGACCACAGGGAGAGACAAGGAGACCACAGGGAGAGACAAGGAGACCACAGGGAGAGCACAGGGAGAGACAAGCAGACCACAGGGAGAGACAAGGAGACCACAGGGAGAGACAAGGAGACCACAGGGAGAGACGAGGAGACCACAGGGAGAGCACAGGGAGAGACAAGGAGACCACAGGGAGAGACAAGGAGACCACAGGGAGACACAAGGAGACCAGAGGTGGTGAGGTGGTGACCAGCGCTGATCCTCCTCAGTGTTTACATGTTGTGCGTGTTAGCTTAGCGGCTAGGCTAGCAAAACAAGGCGCTCCTCGGACGGCAGGTCGGCGCCCGCCCGTCCTCGAGCCCCGCGCTGGGCCAGCGGGGATAAGAGCAGCAGCAGCGGCCCGGCCCCGGCGGAGGCTCACACCGCTTATTGGGCGACGTGTGAACATGAGGGCAGTGGAGGGGTCGCCGTGGAGCTAACGAGCTAACGAGATAGCCCCGCAGCAGCACCAGCGAGTCAGCGACGCGCTGACGGGTCTACTCGGCGGCCAGACAGCCGGACAGACAGACAGCCGGACAGACAGACGGACAGACAGACAGCCGGACAGACAGACGGACAGACAGACAGCCGGACAGACAGACAGCCGGACAGACCCAGTCTGGGCGCTACAACGCACGCATTTCTCTGGCGGGGGTCGGAGAAAGAACGCGGTGCTCGGCGGTCCGTGGTGACCCCTGCGCCACAGTAAACCTCTGGTCCTGACGGCAGACCCCCGGGGGCTGTGAGGTCCACGGGGGGTCGCAGCCCAGACCCCCGGGGGGCTGTGAGGTCCACGGCGGGTCGTGAACCCATCGACACAGTGGTACAAGCGGAGGGTAAACAACCATAACAAGCGGTGGGTGAGGACACGGTACCGTTTTAGCGGCTTCCGCCCACGTCCTGCCCTTCTTTTTCTTCAGCCTTTCCCTCATCGCTGCGGTCTGGTGTTGTTCTAATGTGTGTGTCGGCGGGTTTGAAGTGTTGCTTTAGTTACCGCGGAGGACCCGCTCTCCGTCTGCCATGTTGGACCTACTGTACGGCGGTCATGTGACTCTGGGAGAGACGTCATCTTACTGTAAGGGTCATGTGACTCTGGGAGAGACGTCATCTTACTGTACGGCGGTCATGTGACTCTGGGAGAGACGTCATCTTACTGTAAGGGTCATGTGACTCTGGGAGAGACGTCATCTTACTGTACGGAGGGTCATGTGACTCTGGGAGAGACGTCATCTTACTGTACGGCGGTCATGTGACTCTGGGAGAGACGTCATCTTACTGTACGGAGGGTCATGTGACTCTGGGAGAGACGTCATCTTACTGTACGGAGGGTCATGTGACTCTGGGAGAGACGTCATCTTACTGTACGGCAGTCATGTGACTCTGGGAGAGACGTCATCTTACTGTACGGAGGGTCATGTGACGTCATCTTACTGTACAGAGGGTCACGTGGTTCTGGGAGAGTCGTCTTTCTGTACGGAGGGTCATGTGACGTCATTTTACTGTACGGAGGGTCATGTGACGTCATTTTACTGTACGGAGGGTCATGTGACTCCGGGAGCGACATCATCTTACTGTACAATGTAGAGCTGTCACTCAGAGCGCATCCACACATTGGGTCTCGGTTAGAATTCGGTGTACTCAAAGATCACATTTTATTTAGTTTATTCTTGTTTGTAAGCAATGGCGTTTATACAAGCAATTGTACAACCATATGAAAATAAGGCAACTATAAGTAAGAGAGCATTGCAACATTCATCAAATATTTGGCTCACAAATAATTCAGCAATAATATAACTTAAAGCAATGTTTTTTTCACCCAAAATCCTAGGTTCTTACAATAAAAAATAAGACCGATTTTGCCAGGAACCCAACCCCCACCCCACTTATGTACTTGGTCACTTTTGGTCTTTTTGACATTAAAGCATTATTACATAGTAATGCTGAGAATATCAGGTTGATAACCAACCCATTTTTCTGATTCAGACATTTTCAACAAAGATTTTTTTTTACAATTCTATCATTTTAGTTAACATAACTTGAAACATTTGTTTAATGCTTTGTGCCACATTGGATATAAAACAACAACCAGCCAAATGAAGAAGCTCCACATCCCAGAACTAAACTTAGCCTAAACTTCATAATAAATACGAATAATCATCTGGTTACATCAAAACATGCTCACAGAACGTCAGAAGCCCATGCCCAAACACAATCTTTAACAACGAAATAAAAAACCTGAAGTAATGATCAAAAGTGAACCCCAAGTCTGTGGTACATACACACTCCTACTGCCGTCCTACGGGGTGCCGGGGGGGGTGGCCTGGGGGGCGTGGCCCTCGGCGGCGGCAGTGGGTGCGGCGGCCCCCTGAGGCAGGCAGAGAGCGGAGGAGGGCCGCTGCCTTGGGGGGGGGTCGGACAGAGACTGAGCCCCGGATCCCAGAGAGCTGGAGGAGGAGGAGGAGGCGACGCGCTGGGCCTGGGGGGCTTGGTACCTGGGCGGAGCATAAGGGGACCTCACTGTTATCCACAGGGGAGGAGTCAGTGAGGAGGTGGGTCTGGTAACAGGGGGAGGAGTCAGTGAGGAGATGGGTCTGGTCACAGGGGGAGGAGTCAGTGAGGAGGTGGGTCTGGTCACAGGGGGAGGAGTCAGTGATGGAGGTCAGTGGGGTCACAGGGGGAGGAGTCAGTGAGGAGGTGGGTCTGGTCACAGGGGGAGGAGTCAGTGGGGAGGTGGGTCTGGTCACAGGGGGAGGAGTCAGTGAGGAGGTCAGTGACAAGGGGAGGAGTCAGTGAGGTCAGTGACAGGGGAGGAGTCAGTGAGGAGTCAGTGACAGGGGGAGGAGTCAGGGAGGAGGTCAGTGACAGGGGGAGGAGTCAGTGGGGAGGTGGGTCTGGTCACAGGGGAAGGAGTCAGTGTGGAGGTGGGTCTGGTCACAGGGGGAGGAGTCAGTGAGGAGGTCAGTGACAGGGGAGGAGTCAGTGAGGAGGTCAGTAACAGGGGGAGGAGTCAGTGGGGAGGTGGATCTGGTCACAGGGGGAGGAGTCAGCGTGGAGGTCAGTGGGGTCACAGTAGAGGAGTCAGTGTGGAGGTCAGTGGGGTCACAGTAGAGGAGTCAGTGTGGAGGTCGGTGGGATCACAGTAGAGGAGTCAGTGTGGAGGTCAGTGAGTCACAGTAGAGGAGTCAGTGTGGAGGTCGGTGGGATCACAGTAGAGGAGTCAGTGTGGAGGTCGGTGGGGTCACAGTAGAGGTGGAGGTCGGTGGGATCACAGTAGAGGAGTCAGTGTGGAGGTCGGTGGGGTCACAGTAGAGGTGGAGGTCGGTGGGGTCACAGTAGAGGAGTCAGTGTGGAGGTCAGTGGGGTCACAGGGGGAGGAGTCAGTGCGGAGGTGGGTCTGGTCACAGTAGGAGTCAGTGTGGAGGTCAGTGGGGTCACAGTAGAGGAGTCAGTGTGGAGGTCAGTGGGGTCACAGTAGAGGAGTCAGTGTGGAGGTCGGTGGGGTCACAGTAGAGGAGTCAGTGTGGAGGTAGGTGGGGTCACAGTAGAGGTGGAGGTCGGTGGGGTCACAGTAGAGGAGTCAGTGTGGAGGTCAGTGGGGTCACAGGGGGAGGAGTCAGTGCGGAGGTGGGTCTGGTCACAGTAGAGGAGTCAGTGTGGAGGTAGGTGGGGTCACAGTAGAGGAGTCAGTGTGGAGGTCAGTGGGGTCACAGTAGAGGAGTCAGTGTGGAGGTCAGTGGGGTCACAGTAGAGGAGTCAGTGTGGAGGTCAGTGGGGTCACAGTAGAGGAGTCAGTGTGGAGGTCAGTGGGGTCACAGTAGAGGAGTCAGTGTGGAGGTCAGTGGGGTCACAGTAGAGGAGTCAGTGTGGAGGTAGGTGGGGTCACAGTAGATGAGTCAGTAGTAGAGGAGTCAGTGTGGAGGTCAGTGGGGTCACAGTAGAGGAGTCAGTGTGGAGGTAGGTGGGGTCACAGTAGAGGAGTCAGTGTGGAGGTCAGTGGGGTCACAGTAGAGGAGTCAGTGTGGAGGTCGGTGGGGTCACAGTAGAGGAGTCAGTGTGGAGGTCAGTGGGGTCACAGTAGAGGAGTCAGTGTGGAGGTAGGTGGGGTCATGCGATTCCCTCTGGTTGGGTCAAACGTAACCCATTACATTTTCTGTTTTAATTGTATCAACAATTGTATTATTATACCTACAGGTGTATTATAAATTAAAATGAATGAGTTGAAACAAGTTTACCTGGAATCGAAATAAAAGTGTACAAAGTATATAAGAGTTAATGAAGCACTAATTGCTGGACATTGCAGTCAGGGACAGTAGATAAAGTACGTCCCAGCCCCTTTGGACTCCGCATGAACAGGGTGCTACTAAAGGATAGCGCTGGGGTTCCCATGAGGAGATGATCCTTTGCTTCATTATAACGACTACAGCGCTACGACGTTGGAGGATTCTAAATGTTAAAACAGGACAGCGCTCATGCTCAGCGGCCTTTACCCTTAAGGCTTCAAAGGGAACCCCAAAACCAGGAGACCTTAGGGGGGGTGAGAACGGAGACCCTACCAGGACCGGGACCTGCGGACCCGGGCGGCGGGGCCCCTCTCTCTGGAGGTCTGGGGGGGGTCCCTGCCAGGACGGGGGGAGAAGACCCTCTCCAGATGGGCTCCGTTCAGGTTCAGGGTGAACATGGTGGGGGGAGACATGTCCAGCTCCAGCAGGAGGATGTTCTCCGCCTGCAGGAGAGGAGGAGAGGTGGCGACTGAGTACTGGGGTACAGGAGCTGTGGTTACTGAGTACTGGGGTACAGGAGCTGTGGTTACTGAGTACTGGGGTACAGGAGCTGTGGTTACTGAGTACTGGGGTACAGGAGCTGTGGTTACTGGGGTACAGGAGCTGTGGTTACTGAGTACTGGGGTACAGGAGCTGTGGTTACTGGGGTACAGGAGCTGTGGTTACTGAGTACTGGGGTACAGGAGCTTTGGTTACTGAGTACTGGGGTACAGGAGCTGTGGTTACTGAGTACTGGGGTACAGGAGCTGTGGTTACTGAGTACTGGGGTACAGGAGCTGTGGTTACTGAGTACTGGGGTACAGGAGCTGTGGTTACTGAGTACTGGGGTACAGGAGCTGTGGTTACTGAATACTGGGGTACAGGAGCTGTGGTTACTGAGTACTGGGGTACAGGAGCTGTGGTTACTGAGTACTGGGGTACAGGAGCTGTTGTCCTCAGCCCAGACTAAAGTAATGAATGAATGCATGAATGTAATGAGTTAGTCGTAAATGGATAAACATTATGCATAAGCATTAAAAGTTAATAAAAATACATATGTAACAAAGTAAAGAGCAAGAATTTGTAATATATTTGTTTTTAATTAAAGTAATTAAAGAGGAAATCCTTGCGTGCCATGTCTGATTTACACTTAAAGATGCGAGCATCAGTTGAAGAGGAGTTATCATAACTGGTCATAAGTCCTTGGGAACGTTCCTCTAATGCACTTTGGTTTGATTTCTTGAACAGGAAACAACAAAGGAAGTTAAAGACTGGCCTGGTATCTGGAGGGTGCTCCCGTTGCCGTGGCAACCGCCATCTGTGCGTACTGACTGATGGGTCTCTTGTAACCGACGACAGAGGTGGGCCTCCTCTTCACCGCGGTGGGGGTCCTGGGGGAGAGGAAGGAGGAGTCCTGAATCTGTTGGGGGGCTCATTGATCAACAGAGAGACACCAACCCCCAGAGACGGCTTCAAGGGGCACTCCCTGATAAAGGAGGACGGACTCATCACATCCGTCGGACCTCCATCCTCATGGGATGAAACTTTATTTGAACAGGGACAATGTACAAAAGAAACAATGTCCTTGTCCAGAGCGAGGACAGATGCGTTGGACCAGGTTTTAGCAAACGGCTGTTTTCCCCTGTGGTCCCTGGGCAGTTAAGAACAATAAACACTACACAACTAAACAAGACACAATAACATCTAAATATGGGATTAAACATTAAGCATAACAAGATACAATAATACAAATACATAGGATTAAAAAGTTTACGAAAAGCACTACATTACATATTTTAAAAAGATACACCCCTGTCCCACTAGCACGACAAAGCTCTATGAGAGTGAGCAGGACTGTGTCGTGAGCAGCCAGTCCTGCGTCAGACGCTTGAGAACCATTATTGGTTATTAGATCTGTTGGGAGACGGTTCCATTGTGTATCCCTGTACAACTGGACTTACCTTGTTTGTTTGCTGTCAATCTTTTTCTCATGTTTTTAGCGTGAATGACATTAATGTCGTTGTCACTCTGTCAATGCACAATAAAGCCTTTCTAATGTTGAACCTTGATAACACCCACAAAACATGACATCACTCCAGGAAGATATGACAACATGCGGATGAGGGAGAACCGTGTTTCATTTGAATCATAAAACACGTTGAATGTGAATTGAATCAACGGGATTCCTGACGTTTGTCCGCGTGTTCCAACTGCGGGGTGGATGGACGTTGGGACCGACCTGTCAGACGCCAGGATGGGTTGAAACCTCCACTGCTCCTCCTCCCCGTCGAAGTACACCCGGTTCATCATCTTGTTCTTCTCCTCTGGCGGGATGAAGTTCTCGATCAGCATGAACCTGCAGAATGGTTTATTGGTGAACAAGGCGGAATGCCACTCGGGATGTCTTTTCATCTCCAACTTAATCGCCTAAAGATCAAACTTTCTATTTGAAAAGTACACACAACAAAAACTGTTTCACTTCATTCTATCCATGTTAAAACTATCGCCATTGTATACTACTGGCTTAGTCCTTTACCAACCACAGTAACCAATTAGGATTATTTCATGACTAGATGTGGTTAAACATATCCTGTAAACTGTAGGACTGGTACTAATGCTTGTATCCAAAGCATCTTAAATGTAATGATTTTATGTCTGTCTATGTCAGTATTAAGAAAAGGTGGATGGAGAGTGTGTCTGTCTGTCTATATTGTGTGGTGTGTGTGTGTGTGTGTGTGTGTGTGTGTGTGTGTGTGTGTGTGTGTGTGTGTGTGTGTGTGTGTGTGTGTGTGTGTGTGTGTGTGTGTGTGTGTGTGTGTGTGTGTGTGTGTGTGTGAGAGAGAGAGAGTGTGTGTGTGTCTGTAGTGAGAGTGTGAGTGTGTGTGTCTGTAGTGAGAGTATGTGTGTCTGTAGTGTGTGTGTGTCTGTAGTGAGAGAGTGTGTGTGTCTGTAGTGTGTGTGTGTGTGTGTGTCTGTAGTGAGAGAGTGTGTATGTCTGTAGTGAGGGAGTGTGTGTGTCTGTAGTGTGTGTGTGTGTGTGTACTGGGAGTGTGTGTGTATGTGTGACCTACTTGTACTTGAGCTCTCTGGTCAGTTCGTTCTGGGTCTGCTCCAGCTCTTGTCTGGTCAACACATGCTCCTCGATGACATCGCACATCTCTAGCCTCACCATCTGCAGCTTGGCATAGAGCTGTCAAAGAGAAGACCACCTATGGTGATGCTACTGCTACAGGCAAAACAATGTGCATTCGTTTGTTCAGGTGCAGTTAAACCAACTAGCCCCCTCTCTATCCGTCCATCCATCTATCCATTTCTATTTTTCACCTCTCTCTCCCTGTCTCCCTGTCTCTCTGCCTTTCTCTCTGTCTCTCTCTCTCTCTCCCTCTCTCTCCCCCCCTCTCTCTCTCTCTCTCTCTCTCAGCCTCCCTCCCACTATCTATCTATTTCTCTATCTCTCTCCCACTTAGTCCCTCTCCCTCCCTCCCCCATCTCCATCTGTTCCTCCCCCCACCTCTCTCCCTGCCTGTCTCCCCCCCCACCTCTCTCCCTGCCTCTGTCCCTCTCCCCCCCACCTCTCTCCCACCCTCTGTCCCTCGCCCCCCTCTCCCTCTCTCTGTCCCTCTCTCCCTCCCCCCCACCCACCCTCTGTCCCACCCTCTGTCTCCCCCCCACCTCCCTCCCTCCCTCTGTGCTGGTGTTATGGGCGGGGCTGTGTCTCGGGTGTGGGTGAGTCATGGTGGTCCTCACCTTCCTCAGCTTCCTGGTCTTCAGCTCCACCTCGTGGTGCTTGGAGGAGAAGGTTTCTCTCATCTCCAGCGTCTCCTCGTCCTGCAGCATCATCTGCTGCTGGATCTCCCGCTCCCGTCGGATCTGGAGACCAAGCGGAGCGCTTGGTGTTACCATGCTTCAAACCCCAGGGTCAGGGGTACGGTTAAGGGCTAGGGTACCCAAAGGCGGGGCCCTGGGGTGGCATTAACCCCCCCCCCCCCAATAAGATAATAAAGAGTGACATCCCTCCTGAGACTCTGCTCTATCAGTCTGGGATCACCCCTGGTGCCTACAGTGAAGTGCCTCGGAAAAAATAGGATTAAAAAAAAGAAAATAGTGGTAGTTTGTAAATGATTATTCCTGGGGTGTTTTCTTACCTGCTCTGCGATCTCTTGTCTCTTCAGCGTAAGCATTTTCTGCTGTTCATTTGTGTGATCAATTATGTTCTTCCCCCCAACGAGGAGTTTGCTCTCCATGGCCTGAGAAACAAAGAAGACTTAAATCCATCAATTATTTATGCAGAGAGAGTCTTTTGTTTCCAGCCGATATGCCTTATGACCCCACGCCCCCCACTACTGGTGCATCACCGCGCTGTACCTTGTACTTCTCGATGATCTTCTCCAGGGCCTCTTGGTCCGACTGGATGTCGTCCTTGTGCGTCTCCTTCTCCCCCCACTCCTGAAACTTCTCCCTGGCCCCCAGCTGGAAGCAGGAGCCGCTCCCGATGTTCCCGTCGTCTGCACCTCCTCCTCCTCCTCCTCCTCCTCCTCCGGCTTCCTTCAGCATGGAGCTCCACACCATCATGTCTCGCTCCTTGAACCCCAGCACCCCCTCCTCCTCCTCCATGCCGGGCAGACACCGGCTGAGCCGCTTGCTGTCCCTGCGCCTCCTCCTTCTCTCCTTGGCCAGGACCCCGCGCTCCTCCAGCTGCGCCTTCAGCCGCGCGATCTCCTCCTGGAACTCCCGGAGCAGTGCGTCCTTGGGGTCCTCGTTGACGCGAGGCTTGTTCTTGATGTTCTTGGCGCGGCTGGCGTAGCGCAGCGTGGTGAGCGTCTCGTCGTGGTGCCGGCCCGACGGCCCCACCGTGGCCAGCATCACCGTCTTGGCGTTCCCGCCCAGGGAGTCCTGCAGCAGGCGGGTGAGCTTGGAGTCGCGGTACGGCACGTGGGTGCTGCGGCCGTCCACCAGCGCCGAGATGACGTTCCCCAGCGCGGACAGGGACAGGTTGATCTTGGCGGCCTCCTTAAGACGCTTGCCCTTGGCGCCCGTCTTGCTCTGGCGCTCGCTGCCCGCCAGGTCCACCATGTTGAGCTTGCCCACGCGGATGTGGTCCTCGCCGTCAGGCCCCGCCTCGCTGCACTCCACCGTCACCACGAAGATGGCGTGGGAGCGCGAGCTGCGGTCGTTCATGTGGGTGAAGCCCACCGCCCGGGACTGGTTGCCCATGTTCATGACGTGCTCCAGCTCCGAGACGTTCTTGGTGACCACGGAGGACAGGTCTCTGACGTACACCCCGCAGTCGGCGCTCTCCTTGAGCTCCAGACTCCGGCTGTTATCTTTGCATAAGAGGTCTCGGATCTCCTCTTGGTAGATCTCCAGGTAGGACGCCCTGACCAGGTACTTTTGATTCTGAGTTCTGGAGATCTGGGTAAAAATGTGCTCAAACGAATTTGGTACAATCCCCCGTTCCTCTGGATTGTTGGAAACACCTTGCATCGTATATGTCTTACCTGTGCCGGTCTGGCCGTAGGCGAATATCGTTCCGTTGAAGCCATGAAGCACCGACTCCACCAGGGGTCCCACCGTGTCGTCGTAGATGTCCATTTGATTTGAGTTACAGTCGTAGACAGAATCAAACGTGAACGTTTTCTGAGGTTGTTCGGCCGGGGCGTTGGGGTTTCGAATGGTAATCTGTCCCAATTTGTCATTTATCTCCAAAATGTTTTCCCGTTCCGTCGGGCCGGTTTCTCTCCGGTTGAACGGGCGGCAGCGGACCACCACCCTCACCGACTCCGAATGTTTGTTTTTAGACATTTTGGTTAACGTATTCATCTTCAGCATATGAGGCTACTACTTCGCCATGGCCTTCGTAAACACCGGTCGTTATCTCGAGTCTTGCGTGTCCTCCGTTCTCCATCCAGGTGCGATGGCTGTTTTGTTCCGTTTAAATGGTATTTTCGTAGAAGCTCTAACCCGAGGAGACACGCCTCACCTTCTCATGGCTGTCGGCCGAGGTCCGGATCGTTACAGTCGGCGCATCTTCCGCCCAGAGCATCCTTCACGAGACGAGTGCTGAGGCGTTGTGCTGAAAGGATGCTGCGACACGAGCCTGTACCAAGGAGGACCACAGGGCACCGCGCCACGCTACTCAACCGGCCCAACCCCAGCCGCCCGTAGCTCGACCACCGTGACACACCCAGCCCCCCGAAGCTCCCCCACTGTACACGCCCCAGTGTGTCTGTCTGTACACACACACCGGTGGGTCTGGCTGCGGACAATGGGAAGCAGACATGTGACTAATCTGACGAATTGGGTTAGAGACATGTCCTCCTCTCGTGATGCAACTCCCAAGACAGTATTTTAATGCTTTGATCACACAATGGAAATTATATTAAATTGTAGAGAATTGTCTTTTCATGAATAACCAGTTCGAGGATGGTTGGAAAGAATTTAATTTAGTGGCTCAAATGTACATTAGTTTATGAAATAATGGCTTAATTAGATAGGCCTAATGTAGAAAAGACACTTAAGTGCATTGGAAGACATCCAACCAAAAAAAAGCCCAGATAAGTACGAATATGTTTTATATTAACAGGTTTTGCAGGGCATGAATAAACCATTAGCTTTACAATTTCCGAACTCCACAGCACAAAGAATAATCAAATGGTATCAAAAAAATAGGACTTGTGTGAGATTAGTTTCAACGTTGTAATTCCTGTGGCGATAGGACTCGGCCGTGGTGCTCTCCGGTCTGCAGCCGTCGGCCACGTCACTGGTCACTCTCTACTCGGCAGAGCCCCGTGGAGTGGGTCATCACTTGTGGAACTTCTTGCTGGGGTCGTTAGCGTGGTCGAGGAGCAGCTGGCAGGGGGTGAAGTGGTCCCCGTACACCGCCTCGTACGCCCGCATCTTCTGCACCAGCCTGTCGGCCCCGAAGGTGTCCACGAAGCGGAAGGGCCCTGAGGAGGAGCCCACGACCCATTAGGACATCACTGGTCCTCTTACTCATGGACTATTGTCAGAATACAATGTCCCCACGCCGGAAAATTAACCATTATAACACTAAAATGTAGAATTTATATTATATACCCACCAACCATTGTATGTTGTACGTCCTGGCACTTAATGTGCCACTTAATGTGCGCACTTATTCATAGTTCTTAACTGTGTAGCACCTGCAGCAGCTGTACCTCGGGGAGGGGTTAGCCTAGCGACTGTTAGTCCTGGCAATTGGTTCTATGAACATCCTTTCTGTACCCACAGCGATATGTTGTTTCACTTCTTATGACAAATGTACGCAAGTCGTTTGGATAAAAGCGTCTGCTGAGCGCCCTCCATGTAAATAACATGCATCATGTTCACCCTTGATAAAGTCATGTTGGGTTTAACCAAAGCGCCCTGGTCCCCGTTGGTCCAGACCCCCAGTGAGCCCGGGGGTCGTCCCAGTGCACCCACCTCCCAGGCAGGGCGGGAACCCCAGGCCGAACACGGCCCCGATGTCGCCCTCCACGGGGCTGCTCAGGATGCCCTCCTGCAGACACAGCACCGCCTCGTTGACGAACCGCGACACCAGACGGTACTGCACGTCAGAGTCCGACGAGCTGCACAACACACACAACACAACACAGCACAACAGGGGTTAACCAGAGAAACACAACACAACACAACACAGCACAACACAACACAGCAGGGGTTAACCAGAGGACCCCCCCCCCTCCTCATAGTGGGTGGGGGTGGTGGGTGGGGGTCAGAGTGCCTGCAGTCAGTCCAGCCTGTAGGACTCAGTGAGGCCTGGCCCCACCCTCCTCCTCAACAACACTCCTCCAATACAGCGCTACTGTATACATTATTATTATTATTATTATTATTATACTTGGAGCTCTGGAGGACCCTTTGACCTGCGGCCCCCTACAGCGACCTAAAGACTGTGGTTTCCACGCAATAAGATGAATCATCAAAGCTGCCAGCCCATAATAAGGCGGGCTGAGAGCGGGGCTTACACTGAGGGGTGGGGGGTCAGCTTGTACTTGTCCATGATGTCGTCCAGCTCCCGGTTCACCTCCTTGGTCTTCAGGCCCTCCTGGTACACGTAGCAGCCCTTCCCCGACTTACGGCCTGGAGGGGACCAGAGGTCGTTACACAACCCTCGTCTTATTACTGCCACACACGCCCCGGCCTCCACAGGGCTTTATTCACTTACCGCCATTTCAGAGATTTCTTAAATATTTTAATTCACATTCTTTGTGCCAAAAACAGCACTTTCCCTTTAGAGATACATCTTTATCATCGATCCTACAATCCAACACAGATAAAAATAGACAAAAGAGCTCCTATTGGCCGTTAGGGTTTCCCTACATGCACCCATCAGCGGCAGTGCATATGACCAGAGAGGTCCTCGTCCTAACGAGCCGTCGGTGAACTGTGTGGACCCTCTATGAGCTGGCGGCTGTCAGCCCGAGCTTAGGGACCGTCTGCAAAGTGCAAACCTGAAAACGACCACAATGTAAAATGTCAGTAGCGTCTCCATTATTGACTCTAGAGCCCCAAAACTCGTTCCGTAGAGGCACGGCCTCTTTATGGTGCTGCTACAGCCTTTGTGACGGGAGAGGGGAGGGAGTGGGAGGATGCATGGGTTTGAGGAACAGACCTTTTGGATTGTTGTGGTATTTGTGTTATGTGATTTTACTGTATAGGTGGTTGTTGATATAATATATTTCTTGTTAAACAAATGCCAATAATTGTTTTAAAGATTATACTTGTATTATGTCCAATCTCTCCATGTTTCCCCTGCTCATTACTGTGCACAAATGTACTGTATGTACACCCTTCTGTTGCCGGGACACAGAGACCTCCCGGCAGGGTGCGGTATAGTGAGGGTCCCTTGAAGCCCAGGTCCACCGTGGTCTTCAGCACCTCGTTGGGTTGGGTTAGGGTTAGGGTCAGTCAGGGTCAGAGTTAGGGTTAGGGTCAGTCAGGGTCAGGGTCAGGGTTAGGGTCAGTTAGGGTCAGGGTCAGGGTTATAGGGTTCCTACCCTTAAAGCCCAGGTCCACCGTGGTCTTCAGCACCTCGTTGGGTCAGGGTCAGGGTCAGAGTTAGGGTTAAGGTCAGGGTCAGGGTTAGGGTCAGGGTCAGGGTTAGGGTCAGTCAGGGTCAGAGTTAGGGTTAGGGTCAGTCAGGGTCAGAGTTAGGGTCAGTCAGGGTCAGGGTCAGGGTCAGGGTCAGGGTTAGGGTCAGTCAGGGTCAGGGTTATAGGGTTCCTACCCTTAAAGCCCAGGTCCACCGTGGTCTTCAGCACCTCGTTGGGTTAGGGTTAGGGTCAGTCAGGGTCAGGGTTAGGGTTAGGGTCAGTCAGGGTCAGAGTTAGGGTTAGGGTCAGGGTCAGGGTCAGGGTTAGGGTCAGTCAGGGTCAGGGTTAGGGTTAGGGTCAGGGTCAGGGTCAGAGGGTTCCTACCCTTGAAGCCCAGGTCCACCATGGTCTTGAGCACCTCCACGTTCCCGCCGCCGAAGCGCGACCCGAAGGCCTTGCCCAGGTCCTCCGCCACGTGCGCGGCCACGTCGATGCCCACCTCGTCCGCCAGCGTGAGGGTCAGGGTCAGGGTTAGGGTTAGGGTCAGTCAGGGTTAGGGTTAGGGTCAGGGTTAGGGTTGTAGGGTTCCTACCCTTGAAGCCCAGGTCCACCATGGTCTTGAGCACCTCCACGTTCCCGCCGCCGAAGCGCGACCCGAAGGCCTTGCCCAGGTCCTCCGCCACGTGCGCGGCCACGTCGATGCCCACCTCGTCCGCCAGCGTGGCCGTGCCCACCGGGAAGCCGAAGCTCGTCGTCAGCTGGTCCAGCTTCTGGGGCCCGACCCCTTCCTGGAAGAGCACAACAACAACAACAACAACAACGTCATGAATAGATACTAAACAACAACAACAACAACGTCATGAATAGATACTAAACAACAACAACAACATCGTCATGAATAGATACTAAACAACAACAACGTCATGAATAGATACTAAACAACAACAACGTCATGAATAGATACTAAACAACAACAACAACATCGTCATGAATAGATACTAAACAACAACAACAACATCGTCATGAATAGATACTAAACAAAACAACAACGTCATGAATAGATACTAAACAACAACAACAACACGTCATGAATAAGATACTAAACAACAACGTCATGAATAGATACTAAAAACAACAACAACAACATCGTCATGAATAGATACGAAACAACACGTCAATGAATAGATACTCAACAACAACACAACGTCATGATATATGATACTAACAACAAAACAACAACTCGTCCATGAATAGATACTAAACAACAACAATCGTCAATGAATAGATACTAAACAACAACAAACCTCGTCATGAATAGATACTAAACAACAAAACAACATAATGTCATGAAATAGATACTAAAAACAACATGCAATAGATACTAACAAATGAATAAGATACTAAACTAAACAACAACAACAATGTTCATGTAATAGATACTAAACAACAAACAACGTCATGAATAGATTACATAAAACAACGTCATGAAGATACTAAACAACTCAGTGAATAGATAGCTAAACACACAACAACGTCATGGATACTAAACAACAACAACAGTCAAATGAAGAAATAGATACTAAACAACACAACATACGTCTTGAAGAGATACTAAACAACAAACAACAACGACATGATGACCTTAGATAACTAAAACAACAACCATCCGTACATAAAAATAAGCATCACTAACAACAAACAACAAACTAACAACAACGTCATAGAACAGATACTAAACAACAACAACAAATCGATATCGTCAATTGAATAGATACTAAACACACAACGAAACGTCATGAATTAAAGAATAGACTAAACACAACAACAACATCATGAAATAGATAGATACTAATCAAACAACAACATGAATAGATACTAAACAACAACATCATGAATAGATACGAAACAACAACATCATGAATAGATACTAAATAACAACATCATGAATAGATACTAAACAACAACATCATGAATAGATACTAAACAACAAAAACAACATGAATAGATACTAAACAACAACAACATCGTCATGAATAGATACTTAACAACATCGTCATGAATAGATACTAAACAACAACAACATTGTCATGAATAGATACTAAACAACAAACAACATCGTCATTGAATATATGATTAACAAAACATACAACAACGTCATGAATAGCATACTAAAGAAACAACATCATCTTGAATAGATACTAAACAACAACTTCATGTAATAGATACTAAACAACATCGATCATGAATAGA